>CAIGRF010092137.1:0-18635 GCA_903798235.1 Fraxinus ornus
TTGTGATTAACAAATCACTCAAACTTGAATTTACAGATTCTATTATTTATTTTATTAGAGTATTAATTCAATTAAATAATAGATCTTACCATTAATATGCATCGATTATACGTTAAAAGTGTTTATGAACAAAGTTGATCGGACCTATGGCATAACACTTACACTTCGATCAACCTGTTTTCAATTACATATGATAGACACTCGTAAAGGGTCATTTTCCAATTAAAAGTATGCTGAAATTCGAAAAATACAAACCGTAGTGAATTTTTAAAATAAAGGCAGAATGCTGGAAATTCACGAAAATATATGTCCAAATATTAAAACTTACCTTCTGAAAATATAAACTTAAACTACAAATCATTGGACACAAGAAGAGTTATTAATTATAAGAAGTGACAATCTAAAACATAAGGAATCAATTTTCTCTAAAATAAATATGCCACTCATGCCGAGCCACCGCAGGATTTCCGATTACTCTAAAAATGTTAGATAGGAATGAACATTTCAAAGAAATACTCAGTAGGCTATACATGCTATATGAATATAATAAATATGCATCTAATCATGTATTCTTCCATATTTCCTTTATCAATAGGCAAATCGATGATCAAATGATCTACTCAAAAGTTGGGGTGAACCTCTACGACATTCAATTAAACATATATACTTAAAGTTATGATGTGCCTTTGTGACCATTAGTTAAACATATAATCTTTTTGACATTAACATTTAAGAAGAACCATTAAAGGCACTTCACATACTTTCATGAACAAACATAAATAATAACATGTGTGAATGACAATTAAATTCATACAACGATCAACTTAGTGTAGGAATTCTACCTTAATCTGTGGGTGATGTGGAAGTGTCGATGTTGAACTGAAATCCTTTCCAATTGCATATTAAAATCGACAAATACAAAAGAATCTGTTGGCATGTGATCTTTTGTAAAATAATATGATGAATTTGTTTTGTGGTGTGAACAGGAAGCCTTTGATAACCCAGTCTCTTTTTAAAAATGGAAACTAAAATCCCCCCTTAACAAGATTTGATGCCCAATTGGATTAGGACTCCTATTAATTCGTATCAACCCAACAACATAAATGACATTTAACCTAATAAATAGTACCCTCCTAATTTATTGAAAAATGCACGTGGACTTTAAGCCATATGGATCCCAGAAAAAATTGAACTCTAACCCGTGAAACTAATTGGTGGATAAGGTTGATTTCAAATAACTCCATTTTGGGATAAATTAAATTACGGTTTCCAACAATTATCTAGTGGCTGCCAGAACTTAACTAACTTAATTAAGTATGGCTTCTTCGAACTACAGTATCATGGACTTACCTGATTTGAGATAACTTTTTCTCGAGTTTAAAATGTATTATCTAATATGAGCTTCAAAAAAAAAGCTCAATATTGATATGAAAATTCTCGTTAAATGAATACTTGATTATTTGATCGAATAAAAAAAAAATTATGACATCAAAACTTATTTTCATATTATTCCCTCAACCTCTCAAAATTAACAAAACGTGCCAAAAATGAAATAAAAGAAATTTTATTTTCGGTTGCCACAATCCTCACCACTTAAAATAATTTCAACATCAAAATTCAAATTACTTGATTAAGGAGGTCTGAGTACTTAGCTAAAAACATCTTTTTTTTTTTCCTCTCCTATGTAGCGTCGTCTCTCTCATGCCCACCCGCTAGAGTTTGACTAAGAACACTTCTCGATTTCTCAAAACGTGTACCGTCCTCTCTAAATTCATTACATTTGCTTCTTTGTAAGTCATCATTCTGTAAGTCCAATGATTGGACATTAACCACGTGAATTAGATCATAGACGTACTTTCTCAACATAAAAATGTGAAGTATGTCATGCATTGTCGATAGCTTTGGTGGCAATGCCAAACAATATGCTACGTTTCCAACCTTCTCAAGGATCTCGAACGGACAAATAAATCTTCGTCTCAACTTACTTTTTTTTTTTCCAAATCGTAGTATTCCCTTTGTCGAGCAACTTTGAGAAATACTTTCTCATCAACTTTAAATTATAGTTCTTTCCTTTTCTTATTTGCGTAACTCTTTTGGCAATCTAAGCTATCTTCATCCTCATTCCGATCTTATTGATACCCTACACAGTATTTTCTATAAGTTTTGGACCTAAAATATTCCTCTGGCAAACTTCATTCCAACATATTGGCGAACGACATTTTCGGCCATACAATGCCTCGTACGACGCCATGTTGATAGTATCGTGAAAACTATTATTGTATACAAATTCAACCGATGGCAAGTGGTTACACATTTACCACCCAAGTCTAGTACACATGCTTTCAACATATCTTCTAGTACTTGGATAGTTCGTTCTGATTGTCCATCAGTCTAAGGATGATATGAGGTTCTAAAAGACAATTTAGTTCCCATAGTTGTCTAAAGGCTCTTCTAGACTTTTAAAGTGAATCTCGGGTCTTGACACAATGTACGTTGGTATCCCATGAAGTCGAATGATTTCTCTAACATATAACTATACAAACTCTTCAAGACTGAAAGTCATACGAACAGGTAGAAAATGGGCAAATTTTGTTAGTCGGTCTACTATGACCTAGATGGCGTCAAGGCCTCTCAACGACCTAGGAAAACCTACTACAAAATCTATCGAAATCTTTTTCCACTTCCATTCTGATATATCCATTGGATTTAATAGGCCTTATGGCCTCTGATGCTCTATTTTCACCTGCTGACAAACAACACACTTTGACATGAACAAAGCTATTATTCCTTTCATTTTTCTCCACCGAAATATATTACGTTAGTCTCTATACATTTTTGTCCAGCATGGGTGTACGACATAAGGAGCGAAATGAGGCTAAGTCTTAATATCTTTTCTTAGTATTTCATCCTTAGGTACACATAGTCTACCCTTAAACATAAGTGCCTTATCATTGCTTATCTCAAAGCTCTTCATTTTCTCGATTCCAATATCGGCTTGATCTTTTCCAAGAAAATATCATCTTTTTGAGCTATTATAATCCTGTCCCTAAGGGTCGATTTTAAAACCAAACTTGTTAACTTCCCTAACGCTCAAGCTGGTAGAGTTAGCACTTTCATTCTCAAATTTTCAAAGTCCATGATTAATAGGTCCTGTTGTGATGGTGCGACCATAATCTTTTACTAGCTCTAACCATATTCGTTGTTTCATATTTAATTTTTTCTGGGTATAGAAGTACTTGATACGCTTATGATCATTGTAAATCTTACACTTGCTTCCATATAAGTAATGACGCCAAATTTCGAGAGCGTGAAGTACTGTTGCAAGTTCTAAATCTTGCGTTGCGTAATTCTTTTCATACTTTTTTAATTGTCTCGATGCATATGCTATCACCTTTCCACATTACATTGAAACACAACCTAAACATAGCTTAGATGCATCACTATAGATTACAAATCCATCTAATTCCTCTGATATTGCAACACTAAAGTAAATACTGATCTATCATTCAATTTTCGAAAGCTCTATTCCCCACTTTTTAGACCATACAAACTTCACACCTTTTCGAGTTAGTTGTGTTAGTGGACTCGCTATCTTAGATAAGCCTTCTGTAAATCATCGATAGTATCCGCCTAAACCTAGAAAGCTCCTCAAGTATCCAACATTCGCAGGTCTTTGCCAATTAGTAATAGTTTCAACCTTACTCCAATCTATATCTACATCCTTGGCTGCCACAATATGTCCCAAAAATCCTATTCAATCTAACTCGCATTCGCACTTATTGAAATTGGCGTACAATTTCTACTTACGTATTCTCATTCAATTGATTAAATAAATTCTCAATTCTCAAGTGATGGTACTTATTCTTGATAATTAGCTTGTTTAACTCCAGATAGTCAATACATATTCTCATTGTCCCATCATTCTTCATAAAAACAATTGGAGCCCCCAAGGAGACATGCTTGGTTTGATAAAACCTTTATTTAGAAGTTCTTCCAATTGCATCTTAAATTCCTAAATTTTTTTTGGGCCATTCGGTATGGAGCCTTAGACATTCATTCAACTCCAAGTATTAAATCTATTATAAACTCCTCTTGTCAATCAAATGGGGCACCCATTAGGTCATTACAAAATAAGTTAGTGTATTCCTGCGCAAGATATCATTGACAAGTTTTTTTTCCTCAGTAACCTCTTGGCTTGCATAACCATGACAAGATGCGGAAGAACCTTAATCTTCAAACCATAAAACCTAAACTCTTCCTCTCCAGGTCTTTTGAAGATAACTTCCTTTTCGAAACATAAATTTTAGCTCTATTGCTACCTAACCAGTCCATACCCAAAAAATGTCAAAATCCTTTGTGAGGATTACAATCTATGAAAGTGTGTGCTTATATCTCAATCATTAACTAGAACAATTATTATTATTTTGGATGAATTGAGGCTTAATTTTATATATTTCATTTTTATGTACAATTCGACGAAAAACTATGGATTTGGACAAAATGAGCAAAAAATTGGCTAAAATGGACTTAATCCATAGGTTTCTTGGAAGGCTGTGACTCGTCATCTCAAATAGGTGGAGGTGCATCTTCGCGAATGAACATCTTAGTAGGTACACTATCATCCTTGAGGATTGTAAGAACATCATCTCGAGCCTACTCTCACTGCATCGCCAACTCTGTACAGAAGGTCATATGGTCAATCTCTTCTCTCAAGGCAAGGTAGGCATAGTATCTCCCCACAAATAATTTTAAATCAATTTAGCATCTCTAACCATTCTTCTTGCAAGGTATGAGATGAGTGGCCCTATGACCAATGACCATATGGCATAGATGTATCACATCCGTAGTGTGACCTTACTAACATCACCCTAGTTTGATGGCCAATATCTTACGTTGGATTCTATCGATACTCTTCATACTTCCTTACGATCTCATATCAACGATGCATCATTGAACACATCTTGGAAATCAAGTTTGTTAAGTCTAAAATTGTAATTGATGATTTCCTAAGTCAAAATCATATTTTAGCTGAATTGTATCAAGAATTAATCGAGTGGTAATCAAACTGAAAATGGGTTTATTAAAGTCCAAGTTATTGAAAAAAATAGTTTGGGGCTGATAAAGTCCAAAAAGAGGTCAAAAAAATCCAAGAAGATCAAGATTTGGACTTGAAGAAGTTGATATAGTGAAGGATGTTTTCCCACTAGCCTACTGCCCAACATCACTAGAGTGGCAAGAGTAAAACCTCCACAACCCACCTACCGCTTGAGCGGTAGGTGCGCTGTTCATCTAGCGCCAAGCTAGCGCTCGATAGGCAGCTTATAAACCATGTTACATGTGTTGCTTCAAACTCTTGATTTTTGAGTTCTTTTTAATTCCAATACCACTGATCACACCCCCCCCCCACACACACACACACACATATACCATGATTGTCTCAAGTGTGTTGAATCATAATTATTCTATAGAGATCATTCTTTTGAAAATCTAAAACATTTTCATTGATTTCAAGATTCAACCACCATATTATTTGATTCATAGATTCATCCAAACTTAGATTTGTTGATCAAATTATAAACATTTTACACGTAACTATAGATCAAAACACAAGAGATCTTTAATCGAACACCAAAGCTACATTCGCCAATTAGCCTTCGGAGTTGCTAGAGTTTTGGGAAAAGGTGCTTAAAGTTCGACACTAAAGAATGAGGTTCGTTCTTGGAGGTACATAGGAGATAAACGATACCAAGGGTTGGGAGCTGGTGTGAGGAGCACGCGGTCTAGGAGGGCCTATGTAATTATAGGAAGAAGGTCAGAGGGGACTAATGGTTAGTCGGGTTTGAACCATACTGCAAGTCTAATTATTTATAGTGAATTATTGACTGTTAAAGTGCTCAAAGTTTTTGACCATTTGTAAAGGGCTCTCTCCGTGATCATATTGGTGTTAATTACTACTTTCGATTTACAAACTATGGTATTCAAGCTTAGGATAAATTGCTTCAGTTGGCCTAATTAGCTAGAAACTATTAAAAAGTGACTTGTTGCTTTTAATTGCTTGATTCTACATTTAAGTCTAAATATTTGGTAAATTTAAACATTCAATTGGTATCAGAGCCTTAATTGTGTTCATTAACCCTATTTTTCTAGATAAGTCAATTACTTTCTGCTCTTCCTTATCTTGATGGTAGTAATTATGCTTATTGGAAGGCTAGATTAAGAGCCTTTCTTAAGTCTGTGAATAAGTAAGTCAAGGTGAATGTTCAGAATGGTTAGACTGTCCCTACTACCTCTATTAGAGATGTAGTTATCCCTATCGATATTTTTACTTGGTCTAAGGTTAATTTGGATGAGTGTAACTGGAGTATTAAAGGGGTTCATGCCCTATTAATGGCCGTGTCACCTGAAGAGTTTAGGCATGTGCAAAAGTGTGAGATTGCTAAAGAAGTTTGAGAAATTCTAGAGATCACACATGAGGGAACCAAGGTCATTAAGAACTCTAAATTGCAGATGTTGACTACTAAATTTGAGGAAATTAGGATGAGAGATGATGAGTATTTTGATGTTTTCTACGCTAAATTAAAGGATGTAGCCAACTTCAGCTTTAACTTATGTGAGCGAATTCATGAGGCTAAGATAGTGAGAAATGTTATAAGATCCCTACCTGAGAAATTTAGATCTAAGGTGATTACTATTGAATAACATACGAACCTAGATTTAATTAACATAGAAAAAATCATAGGATTTATCCAAACCTATGAACTTAGTTTACCTCAATCTAATAAAGACAAATCCATAGCCCTCGAAAAAGTTAAGAAAGTTGAGTGTGACACTACTGATGATGAAAAACATATGGATGAAGACCTTGCCTACCTTTTTGAGAAATATTGAGAGATTTAAAGGTGACTCTAGTACATGTAGGAAAGATAATCGAGAGAAGAATAATACTAGAGATTCCTGGAAGAGGTCCGTCAGGTGACACTAGTTCCAGGGTATAGGTCATGTTAAATCTAAGCGTCCTAATAATACGAAAAGGTAAGGCTATGAATGCTACTTGCACTGATGACGAGTATAGCTTAGATAATCAAAGTGAGAAGTTCACTGTTGATGAGATAAGGAATGATATGGCATTCACATATGTAGTTAAGAGAGAGTCACTTGAGGATTTAGAGAAATTTAACGCTTCATAGGAATGGTCAGAAGATGACCATAACATTTATGAGGCATTTGATAGTTGTTTAATGATTGTCTTAAGTTGGAAAAGGTCAATACTGCCGCCTTTAAGAAGCTGTATAAACTTGAGCTAGAGAAAGAGACTTATACCTGACCTTTAAAAGCCCACTGAAAGCCTTAATAAGTTAAGAGTAATCAATGAGAACTTAGAGACTAAGGTTAAAACCCAAACAATGAACTTGAGAAATTCGATAACTCCATTCTTTCTTGAATGAGTCTCAGAAACTTAACAATATTTTCAACTTAAGCATGCCTGTTGGGAATAGGGGAGGTCTAAAATATAAGCAGACTGATCATAATAACTGCCAGTACTTCCATGACTACTTTTGTCCCTACCACCAACCTGTCTAGGTACGTTGCAAATCCTGAACCCAAGAACAAGGGTATCTTAGGACAAATGTCTACTAGACATCGTATGACCAACCAGCCTAGAAATCAATATCAGTAACCAAGTAGATTTGGACCTATGCTTATTCCTGTGTCATCATTATGGTAAGTTAGGAGACACAAGGCCTAGGTATCACAAACTTTTGAATAGACACAGAAGTAAAAATATCTCTAACTGGGTTGACTTCCTTACTAATTAGGTTAGTCACTTGTCCGAGATATTGACACAGTTGACTAGGATTAATTATGCTTCTAGCAAAGTTTATGTTAAGAAGAATGATATGAGAGATTATGAATCTAATCACGGTTCTCTTGAAGGTAAGTGCGGGGTGTATCTCATTGAGTAGGTACTTTGGTGTATGTATCTGCATTATTCTTGATTTTTATGTATTCATACATGCTCATTTATTCCTTGTAAATTAGGAAGTCTCATTTTTACTTATTAAGTTAGAAAATAAAAATAAAAAGAAATTTTTTATTGGACATATTATTTTGTTATTAAGTACTAGTAAAGTTCATGTATAGTAAATTAAATTTTCATTAATTTATTTAGAACTTGTTTGGAGTACTTCATAGATATTATTATATGTATCTTCTGCACTACACACATTAGATACTTGTGAGTGCGGCTTGACCACATATTTGAGATTTAGAATGTCGATCATCTGTGTGTGAATTGATTTTAAATATGGAATGCCCTTTAGCTAGTTAACTTAACTCTTAAATATTCTCTATAAAAGAAAAGAGCACTGTACTTCAGAATGATTTGAGTTATTTGATTAGAAAAAGTGAGATACATCTTATACTTGTCTTTATAGCATTCTTGACTTGGGCAAGTAAACCTGCGGGGTATCTTAAAACTTGGTGCCCTATGTCATATGATTTGGAGTCACCAACTTAAAGCTTGTTACAGGGGTTATCAAGATGCTTAATGGAGATAAGCCTGAACATAAGAAATTAAAAAAATGAGAAAATGATTATAAATGTGCTTACTGATAGGGGGAGAAAGAAAAGTTATACAAATAAAAATTTGTTATGAGCTTTTTATTAAAAATGCTCTAGTAGTAATTTGACTTTATATTTTGAGGAAAATAATTATTCTGATTTTTTAAAAGTCCTTTTGCATTGATTCAAGGTTTTGAGATTTGCTTATATGAGTTAATAACACTTTTCACACATGTACATCTTATACAACTTACTCTATTTAAGTTTAAAATAAGTTATGTAGAAATTTTTTACTATTTATGAATTATACAAGCATACGTAAGGAAATAACTATTCAAGATGATACTTAAAAAAATCCATGAAAAATAAAAAATAGTTTATCTCAAGAGGAGAAATTTTTATTCTCCTATCACATGTTTTGCATAGTTTTGAGGGGGATAAGTTAAAGATAAATGAATAATTCATATCTTTTGTTTATGCCAAGTGTTGGTCCAATTGAGGAGGGATTTATTGAAGGGTCTGGTGCATATCTTTGAAAATATCAGGGATCATTGGCTGATTGGAGGAGATCTTAATATTGTTCTGAAAGGAGATGAAAGAGAAGTAATCAACCTATAACTAGGCAATGTACAATTTTGGAGAAATAATTATAAATTGTGGTTTATAGGAGATGGAGATTGAGGGAGGTAAATTTACTTTGTCAAGAGGAAGGATGTGGGAGAAGCTCGATAGGGTTTTTGTTAACATTGAAGGGATGAATACTTTCATGGATTTGAAGAAGAATCTCATCTCGTTGTTTATCGTTGATTCAAAGGGTTATGAGTTCTATTCTTTGGTGGAGGTGGATGTGGAACTTTGAAGGTTTGTAGGGTGCCCAATTTGTATTGAAAGGACAGAAAAGGTCTTAGTTATACATTTTGCAAGGTCGTATAGAATCTAGAAGAGTAATTTTGTACAATTTCAGTACAGTAGTGGACATTCAGTTTGGTACAATACCTTTAAGAGCTCGTAAAGGGTGGTTGAATTTGAAGAGTACTCCTCAGTTGATTTCAGAAAATATAGATAATGTCGCTTAGCCACCATCACTTGCGGTGTCATTGTATTCAATTGCTTGGGACAAACCCAGTGGTAAAAGGCATGTCGATGCTGATTTTGTTGAGCATACTTTCAACGTAATAGAATGTGTACAATCTAGCAATTGGCCTTCTTTAAAAGCATTTGAGTATGATTCTACTTTGGGGTGTGTTACAACCCAATTTGGTGAATTTTAAAATCATTATGATTTTTTAGGAATCTAAGGTAATTTTGCAAAGTAGTACTTAGAATAATTGGAAGAGGTGGAATAAAAGTGTTGGTTGGAGAAATCAATTTTGGTTATTGTTGAAGAGTCTGTTCATTCCTTTTAGATCTTGTTTTTTGCTTTGTAATTTGATTAATACTTGTTTATTTATGCTAAATTGTCCTTCTTCTTTTCTCAAATAATGTTCTATCAACTAAAATAAAAAATATATTAATTAATGCTAATCTTTAAACAAAATAACTTACTTTTAGCTTTGTTTGAGCTCCATTTTTCCAAAACTTATTATTTCAAGACTCATTTTGATGAGAACCACGTAGCAACGATCACTACGCAACCCCATAAAAACATTGACGATCCCCAAAAAGCCCAAAGAATAATTCGGTTTAGAGTTTGAACCAAAAATAATAAACCAAGCAACCAAACAAAACGGAATTTGAATGACATTTTGATTACACAACGCGTGATCCACATTCAATGTTGAACGCCATAAGATTATCTTGATAAGTTCGAAAGTTCTAAGNAAAATAAAGAAATCTATTTATACTAAGCCCTAATTAAGGCAGTTAAAAGGGAAATAGACTCTTAAGATTACAAATAAATCAAATAAAATAGAATCCTAATCAAATATAGTAAGTTCAGAAAAAGGAAACTTTGGCTCCCCAAAATACCCATGCGGGCGCATGGTGTTTTTCTCTGCGGTTGGATGGAACAACTCAAAATCTAAATTTTAGATTCGGTAGACCTCTATGTGGCTGCATGGCTTTAATTTGAACTCATTTTTTTCCTTGTGCAGAATTTCGTGCGGTTTTCGGAATGTACTTATGTACGAAAATTCGACACCTGAGCTGCAAGTTATACCCATTTTCATCCACGTTGTTCATTCACTGCTTGAACCGAGTTGATCCATTTGGTTTCTTTTTCCGAGCCCAACATGAAACTTGTTCCTTGGCTTGTTAACTTTGACACTTCGTCCACCATAGCTTGAGTAAGCTATCCCATCGTCTCCTTCACTCGCTTGGCCATCGATCGTGTCATCAGGTCTCCTTCGATAATCAATGGGTCTTGTCCTGAGCTCGGCTTCGTCAGGCTCGACTGCTGGATCATATCACATTTTAGGTCATACATTTTACGAAAAAAAATAATTTTATACATAAATCGAAAAAAATTTCCTTAACCAGATCTTCTCCAACAAATCATTATTCCAAAATACATTTTTTCCCTAAAAGGGCTGAAACAAGGGCTTAGTTTGAACAAAAAGGGGTTTATGTAAACATAATTAAAAATAAGAGTAAATGGAAAAATTGCACCATTGATTCCAACGTAGTCTTCCAGTAGCAAATTTCCCGATGAATCAACAAATGCTCTACTGAAGGTTCTATGTTTCGGCTATTTAAATGGTCAAGAGATTTTAACGTAGAAGAGGAGTCCTCAGTCACTCCGATTCGGATTAGATTACCTCTCCTTCCATTAAATTTTTGTATACCTTCTTATCTACAAGCTATTGTGAGACCACTTGGTAAATATTTGGACACAGACATTTCAATAATCACTTTTACAAGACCCAGTTATGCAAAAGTATGCTTAGAAATTGATCTTTCGATTGTAAGGGAGGATGTCATCTGGATTGGCTCAGATAACTGTGAAGGGTTCTAACAAGAGGTGGTATATGAGAGGTTTCCTAAGTACTATGTTCATTATCGACTACATGGTCATGAGAAGGTTGGTTGTAATTGATTGAACAAATGACATTATAATGTATTAGGTACCAAACAGAAAGCTTTTAAAAAAAGTTTCTCTGTTCCACCTGATAATATGAGTGATTTGAAATTGTGTACTCTAGCAGAAGGAGAAAAGGAACAGAGTTTAAAAGCTACAAATGAGAATGGAAAAGATGTTATAGTAATAGTGAGTCCTAAATATCTAGACCATGCATCTGTCAATATTGAAAACTCAACTTGCAGTCCCATGAGAAAAGGGTTTGTTGTGAATGATAAAAGACAGGAAAATAAGTTTATTATAAAGAATGCTACAATTATTGAAGAGAAAAATAATGTGGAGGTCAATAACGCAGGCGACATGAGGTTTAATAAGGATTCAACAGAGGAAGTGGTAGTTGTAGAATCAGAAACTTTTCTAGACGAGGATTTTCTTCCAGTAAAAAGAAGGTCTTTAGCTTCATCTCAGAGTATGATTCCCACTCGAGAAATTGATGGCATTTCTATAGGTAACTTATTTGATGCATTAGTTGATACTTTGGATTTGTTGGCCCCATGGCAGACTGCTGGTGATAAGAATTTACGACCTGAGAGGGATGAAGATGCACCGAATATTAGAGCCAATAATAGACACAATAGGAAGCTCGTTTCAATCTCTGACCTTCTGGTGAGAGATACTATTCAAACGTAATTCTAATGAGTGCATTTCTTATTTGGAATGCAAGGGGGGTTGGTAATACAACAACAACCCGCCACCTTAAATTAATTTTATGGCCATTCTTGAACCTATGATACATTTTGATCGAGCTCCTTGTTTTGCCAAACAGCTTGGCCTCTCCCAGGTTTGTTCTAATGAAAGTGAAAAAGAAAGGTTAGGCTATGTTTACCTGGTAATCACAGCTTTACCCTGTTGGGGGCTACAAATCAATTTATGGCAGTCATTTTGGATTGGAAGGGATTCATTGTAGTGTTGGTGGTGGTTTATACTAAGTGTGATTATTTGATGCAGAGATCTCTTTGGTCCTCCCTTACACCAATTTTGATTACTAATTTACATGTCATGTTGGTTGGGGGTTTTAATATAGTGTAAACAAATGGAGAGAAACTTGGTGGTGGTCCGGTTACGCGAGCTGCTAAGAAAAACTATGTACAATTTATAGATACAAATTCGTTGTATGATGTTCCTTTCACATGCTCTCGATTTACATGGCATCGTAACAAGAATGGCTTATTATTATGGGAACGACTTGATATGGCTCTTGTCAATTATGATTGGATGGCTACTTTTCCAAACTCTATAGTTGTATATCTTGAGCGTAACCATTCTGATCATGCAACTCTTCTTCTTCGCATAGAGGAAGAAAATACCAGGGGCCTACCAGTTCTCGATTTCAAAAGATGTGGCTTCAGCACTCTTCTTTTATTCCTATGGCTACAGAATCTTGGACGAGACGTTGCTCTCTTTTTGGTATAGCTCGAGTTTCTTATAAATTGAAGAGATTAAAGCCTGATTTAAATCTCTAGAACAAAGTCGTCTTTGGGAATATTTTTCAAAAAATCAATGAAACTGGTGATAAAATTCGTATACTAGAGAACAACGCACAAACTGATCAAACTTTGGATGCTAATCTCACAACTTTAAAGGGAGATTTAGATAGACTTTTGCTGCACGAGGAGATTTATAAGAATCAACAGTCACGAGTTAAGTGGTTGTCTTGTGGGGATAAGAACACAACTTTCTTTCATGCTTTTGCTAGGCAAAAAAGACAAAAAGTTATGCTAAATAGTATTACTACAGAAGCTGGTGTTATCATTGACCAATGAGAAATGTAGGAAACTGCTATTGATTTTTTTAAAAGCCACCTCAAGGCCGAAGCTACTACTACTACAATAGAATATAGGGAGATGACATCTCTTATACCAAGATTAGTTACAGATGCTGATAATGACATGCTTTTGTAGGAGGTTTCTGAGGTGGAAGTTCTTGCTACAGTTGAAGTTATACCTGAAGATTATGCTCCAGGACCTTATGGTTTTACTTCTACTATTTTTATCCATACATGGCTT
Organism: Fraxinus ornus; assembly: GCA_903798235.1. Taxonomy (NCBI): domain Eukaryota; kingdom Viridiplantae; phylum Streptophyta; class Magnoliopsida; order Lamiales; family Oleaceae; genus Fraxinus; species Fraxinus ornus. Next base: position 13,645 of record CAIGRF010092137.1, read on the forward strand.
GTTGTAGCTGAGGATATAGTGGCAACTGTCTGAGAATTGTTTATGGGAAAAGTACTAAATGATGCTTTGGGGGCTTCTATAATTTCTTTGGCGCTTAAGTTGGATGATCCCCAAGACTTCTCAGTATTATAGGCTTATTAGTTTATGTCAAGTTTCTTTACAAAATCTTATCCAAAGTGGTCGCTAACAATTTGATTTTGATTTTACCAAAATTAATTTCAATGAATCAAGGTGGCTTTGTTACTGGTAGGATGATATCTGAGAATGTTGCACTGGCGCAGGAGTTTTTTCATTGTCTAAATAAGGGTTCCCGAGGTACCAATGTGATAATGAAAGTGGACATGGCAAAGGCTTTTGATAAGGTCTCTTGGGACTACTTATTAGAAGTGTTGATGGTGTTTGGATTTGCTTGGGTATCACTCATTAAGAATGTTATTACTTCGCCATGGTTTTCAGTTAAAATTAATGGTGTATTAGCTGGTTTCTTCACTCCCTCTCGTAGATTGAGACAAGACGACCCATTATCACCGTTGTTATTTATTTTCAGTGAAGAGACACTTAGTAAGGGTCTAACGAAGCTTCTTGCAGAGGGAAGACCCGCTCCTTATCATGTTCCTTCTACATGTTCTCCTATATTGCATCTTCTTTATGCAAATGATTTCTTGGTGTTTACTAATGGTACTCGATGTAGTTTTAATAATTTAATGGGATTTCTTTGACGTTATGAAGTTGTATCTTGGCATTTCATTAATGTGGCCGAGAGCTCTTTTATAGTCCACCAACGAGTTGCAACTTCTAGAAAACAAATGTGGCCGAGAGCGCTTTTATAGTCCACCTACGAGTTGCAACTTCTAGAAAACGTATCATTGCATCTACATCAGTTTTCAAAGAAAATTCCCTCTCTTTTACTTATCTCGGATCACCTCTACATTACGACAAACCCGTTTATTCGAGGTTTACCCCGTGCTTGATAAAATCGTGAAACAATTATTAGGATGGAAATGAAAGCTTCTATCCATGGGTGGAAAGCTCACTCCAATCAAGTCAGTCTTATGTTCCATTCCTATCTATTCATTTTCTGTGGTCACACCTCCTATAAAAGTTGTTAAAAAGATTCATTCTCTTTTTGCTAATTTTTCTTGGAGAGAATCAGAAGAGGATATTAAATGCCATTGGGTTTCTTGGAAAAACATCTATTTTCCATAGAAAGAAAGTGGTTTGGGAATTCGTAGTCTTTTTGTTGCGATCCAGTCGCTTCAATGCAAAATGGCATGGCAAATAATTACATCTCACTCACTCTGGGCAGATTTCATGCGATAAAAGTATCTCTGTCATCCTCAGACTTGGCCAACGTTTCTGTAAGTATTAATGATTCACCTTTTTGGAAACATCTTTCACATATTTTTCCATTCATTTTAGAACATAGCAGATGGCTGATCCATGATGGTAGTGTTATATTTTAATATGACAATTGGAGGGGTTCGGGGTACTTTGCCTTCACTTGGTTGGACAATCAACAACCCAAATTCAAAACTTTATGAAGCAGTTTTAAATGGCAAATGGAACCTGTATAAACTTTTTTCTTTGGGTGGCTCAACTTTAGTGGAGGAAATTCAACATTCCCAAGTCCCGCTTCGCAGCGGTATAGATGAATTAATTTGGTACCCTTGCAGCAATGGTTTATTTTCCAGTAGCTCAGCTTGGTCTCTTCTCTGAAATACTAGACCTTCATCTCTGTCGTATAAGATTATTTAGAACTCTAACTTCCCATTAAAAAATTCAATTTTTTGTTGTCGCCTTTGGCATAATGTCGTTCCTGTGGATGAAGTGGTTTGTCGTTGTGGGGTTCCTGTTGTCTCCAAGTGTCAATGCTATTCACAGGGTCATGTAGAAACAGTAGATCATGTTTTTGCAACCAGTTCTATTATTTTTCAAGCATGGCAATATTTTGGAAACTTATTTGGAGTCAGAGTTCCTGCTAATATTTCTTGGTGGTCTACCATATTATTTTGGAATGCTCATTTTGGTGGGTCCACGCAAAATCATCTTATAGCTTTCCTAATCCCACCACATCTTTCGTGGGAGCTTTTGTTGGCCAGATTTTCTGCAAGATTTAAGGATGAGGCTGTAAACTTGCACATAATTTGTTCTTAAAGTAAAATGTCGACTACACGAATTGAATGGTATGCTAAAACCAAAGAAATTGTCTCTTTCTTGCTATTATTCACAGGTGCTACATATCCCCATGGTGCCAATACGAGTCAAAGTTCCATTTCTTGTAAAATGGTTCCATCCACAATATGGTTTTTAAATCTTGGGGTTTGTACTAACACTTTAGCGGAGGTATCAGCTCTTAAGATAGGCCTTCAAATATGCTATGTCATTGGCATATACATGATTGCTATAGAAACAGATTAATGTCGTGGTTCATTGGTTTCATCATCATGTTAACATACNAGGTATCAGCTCTTAAGATAGGCCTTCAAATATGCTATGTCATTGGCATATACATGATTGCTATAGAAACAGATTAATGTCGTGGTTCATTGGTTTCATCATCATGTTAACATACATTGGTCTGTTCGACTAATTTGGGAGGATCTTTCCGAGCTTTCTCCTATTATATCTATTGATATATTACATATTTATCAAGAAGCAAACCAGGTGGCAGATTCTTTAGAGCGTATTGGATCTCAAGGTCGTTCAGATTTCTTATAATCAATCTCTAGTTTCCCTGTTTCTACAATTGGTTGCATTCGTTTAGATAAATGTAATTTGCCTTTTTTTCACTTTTCGTAATTAATTGTAACCACAGTTTTCTTCCGCCACAAGTGAGGGTTTACCAATAAAACTCAAAGGTTATTAAAAAAAAATATGAGTGATTTAAAAAGAAATGATTTGGAGTATAAAAAGATCAAAAGATGTGAAATGAGCTTCTTTCTTGAAGAGTGCGTGAGAAATTAGTACATGAAGTTTACAAATTCCATCATTTACAAATTATGTGGTATACATATATTCACACAATAATTTATGTCTTCTCTTGGAGAATATGGAACAATTGGTTTCCTATAGATGAAATTATTTAGAAGAAATTGGCAGTTGCCTATGTGTCAATGCTGTAGACAGGAGGAGTGTATTAAGCATATTTTCATATAAGGCAAAGTTTTTGTGGAAGTGTAGGACTTTTTCTACCAACAGCATGGTTTAAAAGCATGCCAAAGGAGCCATCAAAGAATCATATTCAATCATTGGAGAATGCAAACTCCTTCTGAGATAGGGTCTATTCAACTGGGATATTCTCCTGCTAGTATATTGGTTGGTTTACAGCAAAGCATGGGGCACAAAATATGAATTCTACAGGTTATTTGGAGACATTCTTTTGGGATTCTTTGACTTCTATAGAAAATGTTCCGTTATTAATGTTTTTGCCAAGTGAAAAATGATATCAAGAGAAGCCACTTTTTATTATGGTACCAAGATAAAGTGGATTCAAAATTCAAAATCAATGTTCATGTGAGAGAGTTGAGCGACAACATAAAAAAAAAAGTGACTACTCCAATCATTGGATTCAATCCAAGTCCCACAATCATCACCAAATCCATTTGTCCAAAAGCAAGTGCCCTATGAGTTTGAGTGATCCACACACGAGAATCCAAGTTTAGGGATGGAAGAAAAACCTCATTCAACCTTATACCCGTGGTCTCCCCGCCCCGCTACTTGCTCTATTTCATTTTAATTTCAAATTTAAGTTTTTATCAAATAAAAAGAAAATATTTATCATCATTTTTAAAGAGAACATGAATTATTCTTAACAAATTAGAAAAATATAATAATATTCACTAAATAAAGATATAAAAAAATAAAAGTAGGAAATTAAATTAAATGGGAGCTAAAAAAATAAATGGAGGTGGGACAATGTAACAAAATATCCAACGGGGACGAGGGACAAGAATGACCGACTTGTCCCATACCTCCATTGCCATCTCTATCCAAGCTCGCAACATGAAGATGAGGATTTGATGGGGTTTAAACCATTGTCCAATCTCGAGTGACTTTTATCAAAAAAAGAAATTGAGAAAAAACCAACAAAGCTCATTTTTTTTTTTCTTAAATAAATTAGAAGACCCACAAACTCCATTGAAGAAAAAATCATGTCATGTTCTTGCAACCTCAGCTCAATCGGTAAAGCTCTCAATGTGAATATGTGATTGAAGTGTCTGATCCTATCAATTATAAGATAAATAAGTAACTATAATTCAACTCGATTTGAATATCCAAATACTACAAAATCGAGTTAATAGCTTAATAATTCTCATACTCAGAATTGAACTACCGTAACATAAATAAATAAACTAGATTTGAAGGTATCAATCCTTCCAAATCCAAATAAATTTTAATGATTCTCGTACTAGTACTAGAAACTCTATTAGTTTGAACAATTCTTAATGTATCGCTATCTTTATTTTCTTTCCCTTTCTTTCCTTTTATTTTATGGTATTGACGTGTTATGACAATAGTACGATTTGAATTTTAGCTAAGGTTTCTCGTCGTATATATACTCGTGCATGGTCTGAGAATAAGTTTGACAATAATGGTATATGCCGTGAACCAAAGAATGTTTAAATTACCCCTACGATTTTCCAACACCTTGAAATAGTAGTTTGTTGAAGTGTAATTTATTAATATTATATATGAATAATAAAAACAATAATACAAATTAAGCCTTTGACATAGTCCACAAATGGTTGAATTACACGGTCGGTCTTTAAGGTTTATCTTAACATCCTCAAATTTGGAGGACAATCATATTTTGCTGAGTAGAATTATGAGCAAAACTAAGGACGAAATCCCAAGTCCTCAGATATATATATTCTATTCTAAGTGGCACGTCTCATTAATAACAAAACTAAAACATTATACAATGAAAAGAAACATCGAAGTTCGGTGTCTGAAGACGGAAAGTACAATGAAAATAATATATCCATACTTCA
>CAIGRF010092197.1:16079-39347 GCA_903798235.1 Fraxinus ornus
TCATTAAGCGGTCAACGTTGTCCGTTGACCGCTTAATTACCGCCTAGCCTCAAAGCGAGGCGTTTTCATCAAACTTCGAGCTTAGGCGCGCTTTTTAGAACAGAGATATATATATATATAAATATCAACAAAATCAAAGAAAAAGTCAAAAGTTGGGTCATGAAATTAGGGTATAACTAATTATTGATATTTGGTAATGGGCATTTGACCAATTTACCCATTTTGTATTAAAATTCAATAGTTATATTTTATTTTAAAGGTTAATATTGTAATTTATCGGTCTAACTTTTGATTAAGTATTAATTTGTTATTTTATTTTTATTATAAATGATTTGATTTGACTTCAAGTCGCCGTTAATATTTTGAAACCTAACTCGATTTGACTTCTTTTCAATTTCGTTAATGAGTCCATGTGGCACCAAATAGACGATTTAAAAAGGTGATTTCGATTTGATTTTCCTGTTTGGAGGTTTTTGTATACATCCCTAGTGGTAGTGGTGGGGTGATGAATGGTGGTGATGGTAAACGGTGGAGGGGTGCTGGTACATGTTTTGCAGTGTTCTTCTTGGTGGTCGGTGGCGGTAATGTGCCGATGGGGAGGGTAAATGTTTGTAATAAATGGAAAAAGTCAGTAAGCATAAAATAAAATAGAATAAAAATTAAATTTGGAATAGAAAAAAAAAATTGTCAAAGTTATATATATACACGTCTATTTTGTATGCACAAAAGTTGAATGGGATATATTTGCTATTTCCTAAAAATTCCAAGAAAGCCCTTCTTGCATATTCAAACAGCGTGTGGATAATATTAACCCCTTCTGCAAGAAGTCAAAGGACACAAAAATCTTCAATCCAAGATCTACAAAAACATAGAAGCTTCCATGGAATTATATAATTGTCCTTGCAAGACTTTCAATTTCTTTGACTACTCGCCTCTTTGATCAATTCTTCCAAAAAATTATTTAAATATTTCTTAGGCGTCTCTCATTATTTTCTTGATTCAATCATATATGAAACTCCATCTAATCACAATCCTTAGACAATTAAACTTACATCCTCGACCAAAAACAAGAAAAGAATAACCTTTTATTGATCAAAACCTTCTTCAAATGTGCAGTCCATTCACTTGTGGAGGCTTTAACATTCAAGAAGATGATGAGCTTTTGAGGTCATGTGATTATTCTCCTCCAAAGTTGTCAAAAAGGAGCACCAGTTTTGGCAGCAGAAGAAAAGACAACAAGAACCCTTATGCCAATAGGGGTTTAGAGAAATTCTATGCACTTTTAGCAGATCTCGATGAGAAGAGACAGAAAATATACACACAGATGGGCTTTGAAGATGTTTATCTCGTCCGTTTTGTTTACTCGAATTCCAATCATGTCAAGCCCATCGTTGTTAAAGTGAAAGAGAAAAGATCACAAGACCGCAAAGCAAATGCTCCCCTAACTAAAAGCAACTCTGAAGCATCCGAGAAGTCACCAGTCGAGAAGTCCGAAGGTTTGGCCATCACAAATGAAGTTCAGCAAGTGAAGGACGAAAAATCCGACGGAAGGAATATGAAGTGTTGCTTGATATGTGGAAGGTTTAAGTTGGAAAAGTTTAGGCAACCATATTACTATTTTCTGGTGGTTATAATGTTTATTCTTATGTTATTAGCTATTTTTGGGCGACCTTTTGCCATATTGTGTACGTCTGTTGGGTGGTATTTAATACCTACAATCAAAGGAGAGAGCTCAGAATCAAGCAAGCCAAAGAAGAAAAAGGAATATGTTAAAAACGTGAGTGAGAAAAAGATTGTTACCAGTGAAGGATTGTCTTCCCCAAGGAGTGTCCTAAACGGACCAAAAGACAAGTCCCCTCGAAAGCATGGCTAAGAAAATATGAAGATTGATGCTTCAAATGTTTAATTTCTTGTGAATTCTTTCTATCCTCTTTTTTAGTTTTCCCCCCTTAAATCTTGTTATATATTTTTCCGGGTTAGAGAATTTGTTTTTGTTTCTGTCTTTTATGATTGTAAATATTTTTTGGATTGTGTCACTTTTGGCATGTTCTTTAGTGTTTATTGTATTAGTGTCTTCGAGTTTTGTTGTGTCTCTTCAATTATTCAGTTTAAATGTTGCATTTTTTTTTCTATTAGAAGTGTACGGTATCAAATAAGTAATAAAGTAGATATAGGAGTCCGGGTAATCGTTCCACAAAGACTATTCTTTATTCCTAATTTACTACTTTTTAACTTTTATTTGACGAAAAACAAATTCTGATTTGATGATTGTTTATCTAAATTATACTAAATACTTGAATGTTATTGGACGCACACAAAGATTGAATTAGGATTTTGAATATGAAGGAGATATTAGGGCACACAATTTCGTTTATCGATCACCTTTAATTTTCAAATAAGGAATTTAACTTAATGTCGTGTTCCATCGAATTCTTCTAAGATATTCAATTTATATTTCTCCAGTTCAAATTATTTCTATTTAATTAAGTCAATTTCATATCTCTTTGAAAATCAGAATACATCTTAGTTCATGTCAAATTTTTAAAAATCAATGTAACGACCGCATTAACTTGAAAATGTATCTCTATGCTATTATATTAGTTCCCGAATTTTATTACATGGTCTAAGCCTATAACTCACCTCTCGACTGGTTATAAATTCACAAGATCATTGAATTATTGGTCAACTATTCAAGCATTAAAATAAAATCAACACATACGAATTTGAAGATTAGAATAAATTTTTTGTCCTAACAAAAAGAATAACTACTCATACAGTATGAAAAAAAAAATAATAATAATAATATTGGAGTACATCATCTAGTTTTGAAGTGAGATGTAGAGAATTGGATGAATCTTGCACCAAAATCTTCTTTTTGCTCCAAATCTTGATTCCAAACCCTGGTTCTTGATTTCTTGTTCTTGCTTTTCTTCACTGTGTTCTTCTAATAATTCTTAAGTGCATGGAAACATTTTCTCATCTAATTCAAGTCTTTATATAGTATTACATCTCATTAAGGGGGTGTTTGGTAAAAATTAAAATTGAAAAACTAGTCGTTATTGTTGACTTTTATTTTAACAGCTATATTTTCAATTGTAATTGAATTTTGAGCTCTCCCAAACAGGCTCTAAGAGTCCTCATAAATGATAAACTCGAAAATGGGCAAAAGAAAATAAAAAATAAACAAAAATTTATGAAAACCACCCAACCAAACCAGCCACGGGTTGCAGTGGCCACATGTCGGCTGCGGGTTTGCAATCCGTGGTCCACCCCTGGGCCATTCTCTTTTATTACTATTTGGTCCTTCAACATTTTGAAACTTTCATTTTGATCTCCAAACTTTATGTTGTCAATTTTCCGTCTTTGAATTCATCCAATTGCATCCAAAACTTCTCCCAGTTAATTTATTTCAATATCGGATGATCTTCAAATGGCCAAATTAATCTTCAATTAAGCTCAAAATCACCACTTATGCGTCAATTGCACTAAACCTCAATCTTTTCCTACAAATCACATAATTTCACATAATTAGATTGCAATCCGCTCAAATTCATCATAATTTATAAATATTAAAAGCGCGCGCAAAACGTACTTAGCAAACCTCTCCAAACATAAATTCTTGTTATCCTGAGCAAGATTATCTGCCTAACACACATGCAGGCAACAATTAACTAGCTAAATAGCTTACCGTATTTGCCTCAGGATTCAAAATTGTTGAAGTAATTAACAAAAAGTTTCTAAGGTTTGCTGCAGAAACATAGTTTTAACTCGTCCAATGCTAGACCAATGTGTGTTTGCATGCATAATCAATTCAATCACATACTTCGTCGGGTTGAATAAATCCCGATCCTCAATGCTCAATTATTTCTTTCTTCACTCGTGATATGCACACTCCCAAACTCTTTTATAACTAATTTCCCAACATGTGATTTAAGGTTGAATTCATACAATAATCTTTACTCTCTAGTTTGGTTGGATTTCACTAATGTAAGTCAACACTTCTATAAATAATGATTCTCCTATATTTTTTGTTGCTTCAGTCTCTATGACTCAATTAGGCTAATAATCTCTTCTCAAAAGTCTAATTCTCTCAAATAAGTATTTGAGACTTAATCAAGACATGTAGTACGTCTTTTGTTTCATGCACTTGCCTTTTCGAGTTTGTTGTACGTATTTTGTTTTATGCAATAGTTTGATCCTTTTTGAGTTTTTTGGGGATTTTCAATTAGTATTCCCATTGGGATCTTTTATAGGGTTAAGTTCACAACATGACCGTTTTTTTTTCCTTTTTATGCAATGATTAGTGCAATGTCCATCATTAAACACTGACAGTTTTTTTTCCTTTTTATACAATGATTAGTGCAATACCCCTCATTAAACACTTGTTTTAAAAAATCAACCCTTGACTTAAGGTTTTCACCTAATTTTTATCTATGGACTTGCACAATTCATACAAAATTAGCACACTCAAAATCCACATTTATCTCAACGTCTCTCTACAATAGCTCAATTACCTCAAACTATCCTAAAGTTGGTTTAGTAGTTGTGTTGTCTATTCTGGTTTAGGTTTTAAAAACCTATGGTCGTAATCAATTCATCCTATTCTATCTATTGATCCAACCAAAATAATATGTATTTTTTTATGATTATTGTGCTCAATATAAATCAATCTAACATGGACAAGCTTCAACTTAGGCAAATATTCTATCTATTGATCCAACCTAAATAATATGTGATTTTTCATGATTATTGTGCTTAATATAAATCAATCTAACAAGGACAAGCCTCAACTTAGGCAAAGAAGCATTCCCTAGTCACAATTCACAACAACAACAACAACAACAACAACAACAATAATAATAATAAATAAATAAATTCAAGTAACATAATCATAGGCCAGCAAGTCTATCCATGCACACAAACATAATTTTTTTTTTTATTATTATTATTTTATGAAACAAAATTACTTTTATTCTGACCTCTATGATAGTCATATAAGTAAAAATCACACCCCAAACTTAAACTACACATTAGTCCCCAATGTGAAAAATAAAAGTAAAAGGAGAGATTATACCAAGCTTTTCAATGATCCACAGGAGGTGGTGGTGGATCCTGCAGCAATGGAATTGTCCCATAAGTATCTTCATCTTTTCATGATACTGACAATAACGCTCTTCCATGGAATGAAGCGCGGGAAGAAGCATGTCTTGTCTCTCCTTCAGTTGCCTCTAACCTTCATGCAATTGTTAAAGGCCCATCATATAGCTGCCTTTGCTCTTCCTACAGCTTCTTAATAGCATCCTTTCGATTTTGCATAGACGTCGGATGTGCTTCAATGATGGTCCAAAGTTAACACCACCTCGACAACCGAGTCTTGGTAGGAGGATCAAAACTTATTTGTCAATTGGTTCGTCTTCTAGAGGGGCATATCTTGTTGTGCATTCTTTTCTTCTTCATCTTATTCTGCTTCTGCTGCCAGTCTCACTTGCTTGTGCCTGTTTATCTGTGACGGTGATTGTCTCATTGTTGTAAGGCATAAAAGTCGTGTCGCCTTTTTCTCTATTTCAGATAGTGTCATAGGCACTTCCACTCTTTTGCACCATGCAAAAATCAAACTAGACATTTATCAGTTTTGTACAACCTCTAGGATCCATAGAAGCGTCGCTAATTGTGTTTGCCCAGAATTTAAGTCGTATCCTGTGGTCAGACTGTACAACAACATAATCTTCCGTAAATAAATGGTAGTATTATGAGTTGTTGGAATCACGTTGCTTGAGAAAATTATGGAAGAAGCCTAGTTCATCATTCATTTTACCATGATAAACTATGTTGGTGTTGGCCAACCTGTAGGCTTGGCCCTTGGATGTATGAATTGTGCTACTACGTTCCAATCGGTGATCTCCAACGCTTTGGGCCCTTTGTCAATATTACAGTACTCACGTATAACTGTGGGACTAAACGAAAACCATACTCCATGCACATATGTTTTTAGATGGTACTCACTTTCTTCCTCCATAATATATACGTTAAAGTTACACATGAATTTTCTTACCAGCTGTGTGGAAACCTTATGGGGTTTAGCATACAGGTTGCTCCATTCCTTTTCCTTTGACAATGTCCGATATGCTCATGAAATACAATTGGTATAGTAGGACTTCCCTCTCGCGAAGAAGAGTCCAGTTATTGAATATATCTGCCCGTTATGCCATTTCCTTAGAAATATACTAGAGGACTCGACAATTCCCTTGCCCTTGTTAGCTTTAGTAGTTGAGGCTCTTAAGAGGCATTATAAAAGAGTTATTTCCTACAAAACATAAATAAAATGTTAGTCATAATTATAATTAATCAATTTGCATAAAGAAATTATGTTGTCATGATATACTGCATATATGCAAGATGAAGTGAATTATGTGAAATTTTCAATATGTGTGGTAATTGTAGTGTGGACAAATACCCCCAAACTTAATGTGATATAACATCATAAGAGTTTTGGGGTTATAGTAGCCAAGAATGAGTTGGAAAGTTTTGAACAAACATATGCTGTGTAATGTAAATTCCTAAGTATAAACCATTCCTTTCTACATAATTGATATTTTAAGTTTGGCACATGAATGAATTATGGGCAAACATTGGCAAACACCTAGGTCTAGACTTTCAACAGACACCTTGTGTGCAAGAAAAAGTTTCAACTAAAAATCCACTTATTTTCAAGAAAAAGTTTGATAACTTTGGCTACGGTTATCAAAATCGTGATTATGACCACAATTCGAAAACTTGTTTCGGCGCGCACGTCATGATGTGCCATTTTCAAAATCAAATTCCACTGTTTTCCCTTCCAAATCGCACGTTAGGAGATAATTTTTAACCCGATTTGAGCTAAATTTTTGGCAGATTACTTTTTTTATTTCGTATTTTAGTTTGGCGTGATTTTTGGAATTTTTCCATTTTTGGTAAAATTCGGNCCGGCTTGTGGACTTATTTTGAGGCAGTTGAATAATATAAAGTTTTTAAACTTCAGAGACGTTTTCTCTGTGTTTTCGATATTAATCTTATGTTCTTCCCTGTGAATTTGCTGGTAGAACTAGCCTGCAGAATATTAACTATTTTGCCCGGCGTCAGAATTACATTGCACATATGAAAGGCTAAAAGATAGTTTGTGACTTTTCTTACAAAGGCACGAGTCACAGTGAGACAAAACAGAAATTAAAATAGGGAGAGAGTGTTTAGAGACTAATTTTTGTTGAATTAATGAAGACGGATGGCCAAGACGGGGATGCCATATATCGGAGGATACAGCGACGAAACTGATAAAAGTGGGAGAGGAAATATGTGATGGAGATGATGAAGATGGCCACTCATAAATATTTTCTTTATTCCGACCTCGGACCAAGGTGCCCCCGACCTCAAATCCTTCACAAGGAAAAATATTGGGAACGTTAAGGCTGCACGGTGTCTAGTTGTTCGAGTGTATGAAAAATAGTCCCGTGATATGATTTTCGGAATCCTTGGACAATGATTCATGAGATTCAACCTGATCACCCATATTTGCGATGACTTGGTCAAGTTTACCCTCCATGGTAATTGCTTCCAGAGTATGAAGTTAGCCGAAGTCTTGGAGGATAATAAAGACGAGATGTCTACGGAGTTACCGGGAAAACTATCGAAGGAGGAGCTTGATGAATCTTTGTCAGAGGATTCCGAAAATGGGAACATTGATGTTCAAAATTCGACAAGCGTAGGGACGCTACAACCGGAGAAGTCGTCCATTCGAGGAACCAAAGCAATGATGCTAGTGGTAAAGGTTGGTGTCGAACGTGGCATGTAAGAGGTTGCAACGCGAAGAGGTGTATGAGGCACTGTAGAGACCAGTCCATCGAGGGGATGGTGCCGCAAGAAAAAAGAACATTTCAGCAATTTGACAGGGAGGACAATGCAAGGCGTGAGTTGCATGAAGAAATTACGAACACGTTCCGCTACGAGGACGTTAACGGAATAAGTGTGGGAGAGTGTGACGGATCGCAAGGTGATGACTTAAGATATAGCATGGCATGGGAATATCATGGCACTAAGTGGGAAAATGAAGTAGACCTATGGTTGATTAGGTCTAAGCTTCAGAGGTACTTGGCGATGCCGATGTCACCTAATTTGGTGAGAAATGACTGATGTCCACGGTGGTGGCATCATGTCCAAGTCGTGTCAAAGAAATTTGGATGTGTAGGTAGGCATGGCGACGGGGCTGCAACGCAGGTAGACATCACAAGCAGATTGTAGGCAGTCCCTAGACGCAGTCAGGACAAGGTTAGACACAGACTATAGTCATGGCAGGATACGGGCAGCACAGAAACACATAGTCTGCTGGCTGCATGACATGGGCAGTTTTTCAAGCACACCAAAGTGGTTTTATAGGGAGAATACCTTAAGTTGTAAGTTGGATATTTTGGAACATCTAGTTCAAGTTGATCCCTTATGCCTCTTCCAAGAGAAAATGTCATGGAGGAAGCAAAAGTCAATTTTGTCACTATGAAAGGGACATGTCTAGTGCATGTGGGAATTGTAGAGACATGCCGCTTGCATTAAAAAAATTTCAACTTTGCTTCCTTATGGTCTTAAGATGTTTAAGGCAACTTGCATCCAATGAGGACCCTTGGATGAAGATTGGTCTTGGCCATTGGTTCCAAGACATTTGCTAGGATCTTTCCTATAAATAGAGATGTAGTCTCTTTATAAATGTCATTCATAGAATTCAAGAGATCTATAGGAGGCTTCTATAAAGAGAGAGTTTTCCCCAAACGTTACTTGTTTCCATATTTTTCTTACTTCAAAAATCCTCTACTCAAAGATTGTAATAATTTAGCCTACTTGGTTAGATTATTGGTATGTGTTGAAAGGCTGACTTAACATTTTCTCACGAGAGATGGGAATTGAAAACGTTAAGGTGGCACGGTGTCCAGTTGTTCGAGTATAAGAAAACTAATCCCGTGAGAGGATTTAAGGAATCCCTGGACAATAATTCATGAGATTCGACCCGATCACCCATATTTACGATGACTTGGTCAAGTTTACCCTCTATGGTAATTGCTTTACAAGTCTTACTCTTGCTCCGTATTTTCTTTGCTTCAATTGGGGCAACACCATGACCCCTTTCTTCAATCTCAACAGTTTATTGTGAATTCATAACGACAACAGTAATTATCAGGGATGAAGTTAGCCGAAGTCTTGGAGGATAATAAATACAAGATGCCTACGAAGTTATTGGGAGAACTACTGAGGAAGGAGGTTGATGAATCTTTGTTAGAAGATTCCAAAAGTGGGAACATTGATGTTCAAAAATTCGACAAGCGTGGGAACGCTACGATCAAAGAAGTCGTCCATTCAAGGAACCAAATCAATGATGTTAGGGGTGAAGGTTGGTGTCGAACGTGGCATGTAAAAGGTTGCAACGGGGAAGAGGTGCATGGGGCACTGTGAACACCCATCCATCGAGGGGATGGTGCCATAAGAAGAAAGAACATTTTAACCCATTGATGGGGTGGACAATGCAAGGCGTAAGTCGCATTAAGAAATTTTGAACACGTTCCGCTACAAGGACATTAGCGGAATAGGTGGGGGAGAGTGTGACAGATCTCAAGGTGATGACTTGATATCTAACATGGCACGGGAATGTCATGGCACTAATTCGAAAAATGAAGTAGACCTATGGTTAATTAGGTCTAACCTTCAGAAGTACATGGAGATACCGGTGTCAACTAATTTGAGGGGAAAATGACTGATGTTCATGGTGGTAGCATCATGTCCAGGTCGTGTCTAGGAAATTTGAGTGTGCAGGCAGGCCTGGTGACACGACTGCAATGCAGGTAGACATCGCAAGCAGATTGCATGCAGTACCAAGGACACAGTCATGACATAGTTAGACGCAGACTGTAGTCATGGCCAGACACAAGCAGCACAGCAACACAGACTGCAGTCTGCATGACATGGGCCGACAAGGGCAGTTTTTCCAGCACATCAAAGTGGTTTTCTAGGGAGAATACCATGGGCTGTAAGCTTGATATTTTGGGATATCTAGTTCAAGTTGGTCACTTATGCCTCTTGTAAGAGAAAATGTCATGGAAGAAGCAAAAGCCAATTTTGTCACTATGAAAGGGACATGTCTAGTGCATGTGGGAATTGTAAAGACATGCCACTTGCATAAAGCAAATTTCGACTTTTCTTCCTTATGGTCTTAGGAAGTTTAAGGCAACTTACATCCAATGAGGACCCTTGGATGAACATTGATCTTGGCCATTGGTTCCAAGACACTTGCCAAGATTTTACCTCTAAATAGAGATGTAGTCTCTTTGTAAATGTAATTAATAGAATTCATAGAATTCATGAGATTCATGGGATTAAAGTGATTTCTATAAAGAGAGAGTTTTTCCCAACATTACTTGTTTCCATATTTTTCTTACTACAAAAATCCTCTACTCAAAGATTGTAGTAATTTAGCCTACTTGGTTAGATTTTGGTGTATGTTGAAAAGCTGAGTTAACGTTTTCTCATGAGGGATGGGAAATGGAAATGTTAAGGCCGCACGGTGTCTAGTTGTTCGAGTGTAAGAAAATTAGTCCCACGACAGGATTTTCGAATTCCTTGGACAATGACTCATGAGATTCGACCCGATCACCCATANGTGAAAGGATTTTCGTTATCGTTGGAAAATGATTCATGAGATTCGACCCGATCACCCATATTTTCGATGACTTGGTCAAGTTTACTCTCCTTGGTAATTGTTTCCTGATTCTTACCCTTACTCCGTATTTTCTTTGCTTCAATTGGGGCAACACCACGACCCATTTCCTCAATCTCAATAGTTTGTTGTGAATCCGCAATGACAATAGCAATTATCTTCGAGGATGAAGTTAGTTGAAGTCTTGCAGGATAATAAAGATGAGATGCCAGCGGAGTTACCAGGGAAACTACCGAAGGAGGAGCTTGATGAATCTTTGTCAGAAGATTTCGAAAATGGGAAAATTGATGTTCAAAAATTCGACAAGCATGGGAACGCTACGACCGGAGAAGTCGTCCATTCGAGGAACCAAAGCAATGTTGCTGCATGTAAGAGGTTGCAACGGGAAGAGGTGCAAGGAACACTATAGACACTCGTCCATCGAGGGGATGGTGCCGCAAGAAGAAAGAACATTTCAACCCATTAACGGGGATGACAATGCAAGGCCTGAGTCATGTGATGAAATTTGGAACACGTTCCACTACGAGGATGTTAGAGGAATAAGTGGGGGAGAGTTTGACGGATCGCAAGGTGATGACATGAGATCTAGCATGGCATGGGAATGTCATGGCACTAAGTTTCAAAGGTACATGGCGATGCCGATGTCACCTAATTTGGTGGGAAAATGACTGATGTCTATGGTAGCGGCATCATGTCCAGGTCGTGTCTAGAATATTCGGGTGTGCAGGCAGGCATGGCGACAAGGCTGCAACGCAGGTATACATCGCAAGAAGATTGTAAGTAGCACCCAGAACGCAGCTAGGACATGATTAGACATAGATTGTAGTCATGGCCGGACACAAGCAGCATAGCAACACACAAACTGCATGCTGCATGTCATGGGCAGTTTTTCCATCACATCAAAATGATTTTCTAGGGAGAATACCGTGGGCTATAAGCTGGATATTTTGGGATATCTAGTTCAAGTTGGTCATTTATGCCTCTTGAAAGAGAAAATGTCATGGTGGAAGCAAAAGCCAATTTTACCGCTATGATAGGGACATGTCTAGTGCATGTGGGAATTGTAGAGACATGCCACTTGCATGAAGCAAATTTCGACTTTGCTTCCTTATGGTCTTATGAGGTTTAAGGCAACTTGCATCCAATGAGGACCCTTTGATGAATATTGATCTTGGCCATTGGTTCCAAGACACTTGCCAGGATTTTGCCTCTAAATGGAGATGTAGTCTCTTTGTAATGTAATTCATATAATTCATGAGATTCATGGGATTAAAGTGATTTCTATAAAGAGAGAGTTTTTCCCAACATTACTTGTTTCCATATTTTTCTTACTACAAAAATCCTCTACTCAAAGATTGTAGTAATTTAGCCTACTTGGTTAGATTTTGGTGTATGTTGAAAAGCTGAGTTAACGTTTTCTCATGAGGGATGGGAAATGGAAATGTTAAGGCCGCACGGTGTCTAGTTGTTCGAGTGTAAGAAAATTAGTCCCACGACAGGATTTTCGAATTCCTTGGACAATGACTCATGAGATTCGACCCGATCACCCATATTTACGATGACTTGGTCAAGTTTACCCTCCATGGTAATTACTTCCCGAGTCTTACTATTGCTCTGTATTTTTTTTTCTTCCATTGGGGAAACACCACGACCTCTTTCCTCAATCTCAACAGTTTTTTGTGATCCACAATGACAATAGAAATTATCGAGGATGAAGTTAGCCGAAGTCTTGGAGGATAATAAAGATGAGATGCCTACAGAGTTACCGAGGGAACTACCGAAGGAGGAGCTTGATAAATCTTTGTCAGAAGATTCCGAAAATGGGAACACTGATTATCAAAAATTCGACAAGCGTGGGAATGCTACGATCGGAGAAGTCGTCCATTCAAGGAACCAAAGCTATGATGCTAGGGATGAAGGTTGGTGTCGAACGTGGCATGTAAGAGGTTGCAATGGAAAGAGGTGCATGGGCACTACGAACACCCATCCATCGAGGGAATGGTGCCGCAAGAAAAAAGAACATTTCAACCCATTGACGGGGAGCACAATGTAAGGCGTGAGTCGCATGAAGAATTTTTGAACACGTTCCGCTACGGAATGTTAGCGGAATAGGTGGGGAGAGTATGACGAATCGTAAGGTGATGACTTGAGATCTAGCTTAGCACGGGAATGTCATGACACTAAGTGGGAAAATGAAGTAGACCTATGGTTAATTAGGTCTAAGCTTCAAAGGTACATGGCTATGTCGGTGTCACCTAATTTGGTGGGGAAATGACAGATGTTCATGGTGGCGGCATCATGTCCAAGTCGTGTCTAGAACATTCGGGTATGCAGGCAGGCATATCGACGGGCTGCAATGATGACATACATCACAAGCATATTGCAAGCAGCAGTCAGGACATGGTTAGACACATACTGCAGTCATGGCCAGACATAGGCAGCACAGACTGCAGGCTACATGACATGGGTTGTTTTTCCAGCACATCAAAGTGATTTTCTATGGAGAATACCATAGGCTTTAAGTTGGATATTTTGGGACGTCTAGTTCAAGTTGATCACTTATGCCTCTTGCAAGAGAAAATGTCATGGAGGAAGCAAAAGTCAATTTTGCCACTATAAAATGGACATTTCTAGTGCATGTGGGAATTATAGAGACATGCCACTTGCATGAAGCAAATTTCGACTTTGCTTCCTTATGGTCTTAAGAGGTTTAAGGCAACTTGCATCCAATGAGGACCCTTGGATGAATATTGATCTTGGTCATTGGTTCCAAGACACTTGCCAGGATCTTGCCTCTAAATGGAGATGTAGTCTCTTTGTAATGTAATTCATATAATTCATGAGATTCATGGGATTAAAGTGATTTCTATAAAGAGAGAGTTTTTCCCAACATTACTTGTTTCCATATTTTTCTTACTACAAAAATCCTCTACTCAAAGATTGTAGTAATTTAGCCTACTTGGTTAGATTTTGGTGTATGTTGAAAAGTTGAGTTAACGTTTTCTCATGAGGGATGGGAAATGGAAATGTTAAGGCCGCACGGTGTCTAGTTGTTCGAGTGTAAGAAAATTAGTCCCACGACAGGATTTTCGAATTCCTTGGACAATGACTCATGAGATTCGACCCGATCACCCATATTTACGATGACTTGGTCAAGTTTACCCTCCATGGTAATTGCTTCCCGAGTCTTACTATTGCTCTGTATTTTTTTTTCTTCAATTGGGGCAACACCATGACCTCTTTCCTCAATCTCAACAGTTTGTTGTGATCCAAAATGACAATAGAAATTATCGAGGATGAAGTTAGCCGAAGTCTTGGAGGATAATAAAGATGAGATGCCTACAGAGTTACCGAGGGAACTACCAAAGGAGGAGCTTGATAAATCTTTGTCAGAAGATTCCGAAAATGGGAACACTGATTATCAAAAATTCGACAAGCGTGGGAATGCTACGATCAGAGAACTCGTCCATTCAAGGAACCAAAGATATGATGCTAGGGATGAAGGTTGGTGTCCAACGTGGCATGTAAGAGGTTGCAATGGAAAGAGGTGCATGGGCACTATGAACACCCATCCATCGAGGGAATGGTACCGCAAGAAAAAGGAACATTTCAACCCATTGACGGGGAGCACAATGTAAAGCGTGAGTCGCATGAAGAATTTTTTAACACGTTCCGCTATGGAATGTTAGCGGAATAGGTGGGGAGAGTATGACGAATCGCAAGGTGATGACTTGAGATCTAGCTTAGCACGGGAATGTCATGACACTAAGTGGGAAAATGAAGTAGACCTATGGTTAATTAGGTCTAAGCTTCAAAGGTACATGGCTATGTCGGTGTCACCTAATTTGGTGGGGAAATGACAGATGTTCATGGTGGCGGCATCATGTCCAAGTCGTGTCTAGAACATTCGGGTATGCAGGCAGGCATATCGACGGGCTGCAATGATGACATACATCACAAGCATATTGCAAGCAGCAGTCAGGACATGGTTAGACACATACTGCAGTCATGGCCAGACATAGGCAGCACAGACTGCAGGCTACATGACATGGGTTGTTTTTCCAGCACATCAAAGTGATTTTCTATGGAGAATACCATAGGCTTTAAGTTGGATATTTTGGGACGTCTAGTTCAAGTTGATCATTTATGCCTCTTGCAAGAGAAAATGTCATGGAGGAAGCAAAAGTCAATTTTGCCACTATAAAATGGACATTTCTAGTGCATGTGGGAATTATAGAGACATGCCACTTGCATGAAGCAAATTCCAACTTTGCTTCCTTATGGTTCTACGAGGTTTAAAGCAACTTGCATCCAATGAGGACATTGGATGAAGATTGATCTTGGCCATTGGTTCCAAGACACTTGCCAGGATTTTGCCTCTAAATGGAGGTGTAGTCTGTTTGTAATGTAATTCATAGAATTCATGAGATTAAAGTGATTTCTATAAAGAGAGAGTTTTCCCCAACATTACTTGTTTCCATATTTTTCTTACTTAAAAAACCCTCTACTCAAAGATTGTAGTAATTTAGCCTACTTGGTTAGATTATTGGTGTGTGTTGAAATGATGACTTAACGTTTTGTCGTGAGGGACGAGAATTGAGAATGTTAAGGTCGCACGGTGTCTAGTTATTCGAGTGTAAGAAAACTATTCTCGTGACACAATGCAGCTTTAAAAAATAAAGAAATAAAAAATTCCAAGCATGTCCTAAATCATTATATATCTCAAGGAATCTACCGTTATTGGAATTACTTGGACTCAAATTATGAAATGATAAGAATAATAAAATGGGTTTCTAAGGTTGTGTTTGATAGCCACCCAATTCCATGGAAAATGGAAAATATTTTCCTTTTCCATGCAAAAGTATTGTTTGATGGGTAAATTTTCCCTAGAAAATATTTTCCCTCCCCCCCCACCTTTTTCCTTGAAATGGTGGGAAAACCTTTTCTAGGTTTCCCCGATTTTATTTTATTTTTTTATTTTTTTGACAATGTTAACAAATTTCATAAATAATTGTAAAAAAAAATTACTTTAATGGAAAATTTCCATGTAAAACGAAATCAAATGAACACTAAACTTTGATGAAAAATTAGTTTTCGAGCAAAATTTATTTATTTATTTTTTTTTACTTTTTCTCAATGTTAACAAATTTCATAACCAATTGTAAAAAAAATTTATTTTAATGGACAATTTCCATGTAAAATAAAGTCAAACGTGAACAAAAAGATCCAAACTTTCAAAAAAAATTCGGGTGGAAAATTATACCAGTCAAACACACGTAATTACAATTTCCAGTAAAACATTTTCTAGGAAAATCTTTTCCCTGTAAAACATTTTCTTTCCACCCATTTTCCACCCTTCAATCAAATGGACCCTAAATGAGATCCCCAACAGATGACAATTGGAGGGTACAAACAAACATTTGGAAGAGTAAAAGTCAGCGAGCAGATGGATGCTTCCTTCTTTAGTTGTAACGTACTTTGGTTGTTTGCATTTGAACTAGACATTTGGAATCATGAAGCATTCACATAGTTCAATTCATCATATTTCTAGTTTTTCAAAGGTGTCAGATTTATAAAATACACTTTGATCATTTAAATAAATAAAATATACTTCCCCCGTCATATTTATATTAACTGCTTTTATTTTTCATGCATATTAAACATTTTATTTAATGTTATTGAAAAGTAATTTTTTTCAAAAACTTTCCTAATTTACCCTTATTTAATTATTAACAACTAGTAATAAATTATTGTTGGAAGTAGTAAAGAAATTGATTGATTTAATTTTACATTTACATTTGTACAATTTCAAGATTAAGTGGGAATATTGGTTATAACTAGACAAATTAAATAAGGGTATATTAATAAATGAGCAAAAAAATATTTTCAATAAAGAGATATGACTATATAATTGGAATAAGAATATATGGAAAATAAGTCTATATAAATGGGACGGAAGGAGAAATAAATAAAAAGACAAATTTATACATTTAGAGTGACATTGAAGAACAAAAAATATTGAAAAAGAAACGAAATACAAATGATTAGTTCGTCATACCTTTATCTACACTGAACTTGCTATATCTTTATTTACAACCATCAAATGACAGTGTCCCCACTATCCAACATCATTGGTACGCAAAGCCTCCATGGTATGCCGTCTCTCTTCTTCCCCGCTACATTTACTCTTGAATGTATTTAGCAATAATTTAATTACGAGTGCAATTCGATTTTTTGATAAATTTGAAGTAGATAACACGTTTAAGTCTATTTCGATTGTATTAGGAGTCGATTTAATTGAACTCATTTTGATTTTCTTAATCAATTTTAACAAATAATACTTTTTTTTATAGCAAGAGATACTCTTACTATGTATTTTATGAGTATTTTTACTGGTGCAAATTGTAAAATTAAAATAATTTGTCAATAAGTTAGTTAATAAGTCATTTTCACTTCTTGATCGAGCTACAAATGGGGAAAAAAAAAGAGAAATAACATACAAAGACTAGAAAAAGAGAAAATGATTAAGCCACTGTTCGGAAAGAATTTATGAATATTAATTATAAATATATGAAAACAAGTGATGGCTATTAAATACTTTGAGTTCATTAACATCTGTTCATGCTACCAAAAATCGCACATGTTGAATTCCGAGTTTGACGATTGAGAATGAATGTGAACGTGATCCTCCGATATCTGAAACAAAGCGTCGAGATGTGTCCTCGTTGTCCCTCCAATGCTTAACTTAGAGAAAGAATATGAAAAAGTTTGGGTGCTGAAAATTGTATGTAAAAATGTACGTGAATAATGATTCAACGTTCCATATTTATAGAAGTATGTAGTACACTCCTAACATGACTTGGTTTTCCACGTGCCCTTATCATTAGGACTTCTGCTTGAAATAGGTATTGCATTACAACTGTTGATTTATTTGTAGTTTAGTTAGAAGACTCGGCGATATAGACTCCTTCTGGACATAGGAGTCTTAACTATGAGGTATTTCAACAGGATTAGGATTTCTAGAATGTTAAATCGGTCAATGCCTAAGAAGACTTTTTAAATTTGGCAAGGGGAACACTCGAGGACGAAATAATCACAAAATCTCGAGGAGATATCCCGAGGATTCCATCACCGTGTTACATAAGTTTGACATTTATGGTCCTTGAGACACCCGAGGACAATTGCCTCAACTTGGCGTAATCAACTGCTCGGGACATTAAAAGCTCGGGGTGACACGAGTGCCCATAATAGTGGCCCTCGTACATCTATCCTTAGACCTCGAGCGCTAGGGTGGATGTAAAAAGTTTAAGTATCGTATATTGAGCCCGAGGATTACTCGAGCTTTATCCCTAAATGGAAGCTCAGAGGTCGACGAGAAAATAGGGTGGTTATCGACGATCCTTGGATGCTTGACACGTGTCAAGATTCGACGGTCCAGATTGTGACCCTTGGTCTCCCATTTTCAAGCTTATATATATATATATATACCCCACTTACCCTTCATTTTTCACTTTTCACTTGCTGTAAAATTTCTTCTGCAAGGTCAAGCTCGAGCACAGTCCTTAAGAACTTTTGAGCATCAGGTAATCGTTAATGTAAGGCTCAAGACTTTAAGTTATTTTCTTAGCTTTTTTTGAGAGATGTCGAGTAGTGAGGGTTCTGGTAGTTCGAGTAGTAGCGAAGATATAGGTACATCGATGATCCCCATGGCAGTTTCTCTGGATGCTCGACCTAGGTACCATAGTAACGTCGAGTTTAAGTTCTCCGATGACCTATGTAGGTTCAAGGAACACCTAGCTATGGCGGCAGCTCGAGAGTTTGGGCTAATGCCTAACTGCGATATTAGGTCGCCATGTCCCGAGGATAGGATGGTGAGTGCTCGGGAATGAGAGTTTGTTATTATCAGTGACACATTAAAAGTTGGGTTTAGTTGGCCTTTGCACCCATTTTTTCTAAGTCTTCTAGTCGAGCACTCTATGTGCCCAGGGCAGTTAGTTCCCAATGCATGGAAGATGCTCATTGATTTCTTTATAGTATGTAGGTATTTGGGGATCGAACTACACGTCGACCTTTTGTCGAACGGTGTTCGTGCTCAAGCAGCTTCCCCAGTACACATGTTTTACTTACTTATCGACTCAATGGGGGTTTAAGGTCCTGAGCATGCCAAGCTCGTTAAAAGGTTAGAAGGATAGATAGTTTTACATAGTTACTCGAGATTCCGACCTTCCTTTTTAGTTGAGGTGGGTTGTCCTTGATGATGCAAAGTTTTGTGAGGGTCAGACGTATTTTAAGTCATTAGAGCGAAATATGAAGATGATCGAGGAGCTCGATCCCTTAGTGCCAGACATGAAAGAAATCTTCGAGGACGAAGTTCTAGACCTCGCTGATGTTAGAGGCCTCGTGGGTAGGGCTTCGTTACTGAGATCTTCGTTCCTATATATATCGATGTTAAGATCGTTCTAATAAGATGTTATTTTTATATAGGGACGTCTTTTGATCCATCAGCTCTTCGCAAGTTTGTGAATGCCAAGGCCAAAGAACCTCAACCTCAAGCCACTACCTCGACCAAGGAAAACAAGAGCTCAGGCCGTCTGAGGAATGTGACAGGCTGAAGGCTGAGTACACTTCAGGGGCATACCTTTACACCTTTAAAGAGGCCAGAGGACTTGAAGTCGGTGCCGGCATGGCAGAAAGTTTCATTCTTGAGGATATCGAAGAAGCTGCCGAGGACGATGATGAGGTCGAAGTGGTGGCGTCTGGCCCAGCTCCCGATCATGACGATGTAGACTAGGCACACACCCCGACCCTATCTTTTGACAAATTGTAAATCTTCATTTTTGCTATGTACATTGCCCGAGGGCTTTTATGTTTTAATTTTTCCAAGTACATTGCTCGAAGTGTCTTTGTATGTGTTTGTCTCCACTTTAGCTGGAACGATGACTGATTTAGTATTTATGCTTGACTTAAGTCTTCAAAATTAAATAACTTTGGCTCGAGCCATGAGCTTGTGCCCCTAATCGAGGCTTTGGGTCGACGTAACACTATTAACTAACTTTCTCGTGCTCGATGACAACACAATTAATTAACTTTTTTGACAAAGTCTTGGGCTCGACGACAACACAATTAATTATCTTTTTAACAAAGTCTTGGCTTGACGACAACATATTAAATTAACTTTTTTCACAGTCTTGAGCTCGACGTCAAGTTTAGACCTGAAGGGAAAGTGATTAATACCGAGGTCGATCATCCCGATGACTTCTTAATTCGAGATTGTATTTTTAGATTGGTCGTGCTCGAGCATTCTTAAAGGTGTCTGCTCATGACATGTCTTTGGGGTGTCTGCTCATGACAGGTCTTTGAGGTGCCTGCTTGTAATAGATCTTGAAAGTGGATACTCATGGCATGTCTTTGGGGTGCCGCTCGTGACAGGTCTTTAAGATGTCTGCTCGTGACAGGTCTTGAAAGTGCATGCTCATGACAATTACTAGGATAAAATTTTTGTTGGGTCTTACCCAACTGCTACTTTATATAAACTTTCCTATGCTCTAAAACAAGTATAGGCTTGCATGCCTTGACGAATGAACTACTAAAAGAAAAATGTGCGGATCATGCAAGCCTGGTCAAAAATTAAACTAACCAAAAACAAGAAAAAGGTACATAGGGCATCCAAGCCCAAAATAAAAATAAAAGTAAAATTAACTAAACTAAATAGACAAGGTGATGACTACTACTTGTAATAAATTTTGAGTTGTCAGCATCCCAAGGCCTTAGTAACGGTCTTCCAGACATATCCCTCAAGCTGTATGCTACTCCTTGAACTTGTCTAAAGACATCATAGGGTCCTTCCATGCTAGGCAAAGCTTTCTCGAGGTATGACCAACAGCCTCTGCCCTTCGGAGCACTAGATCCTTAACCCTAAACCACTGGGTCTAACCTTGTTATTAAAATATCTGGTTGTCTTATTTTTATAGGAGGAGACTCGTAGAACTGCTTGTTCGCATGCCTCCTTAAGGAGGTCGAGATGTTCCATAGTGTGTTTCCCGATGCTTTACTCCAAACGCTTCAATGTGGGTAGGCTAACCTCTATTGGGATCGTGGCTTCCAACCCAAAAGCTAACATGAATGGGGTCTCACCTGTTGTTGTCTTATATGAAGTTTTGTAAATCCATAATTTGGAGGGTAATTTGTCGGGCCAGTTACCATGAGCACCCTCAATTCTAGTACGAAGGTCTTAAAATATAATCCGATTAGTTACTTCGGTAAGGCCATTACTTTGAGGGTGTGAGACCAACTTTAGCCGATGGTCTATCCCAAGGTTGGTACAAAAATTCTTGAACTGTGCATTATCAAACTGCCTTCCATTTCAATTATGAGCACCTTAGGTATCCCGAACCTGCATACAATAGACTTCCAGACGAATGATCTCAACTTGGGCTTTGAGATAATTGCTAGAGGTTTCGATTCTGCCCACTTTGTAAAATTCTCTATAGCCACAACCATGAACTTTAGTTGTCCTCTTACTACTGGAAAAGGCTCAAGGATGTAAATTCCACATTGTTTGAAAGGGGTCGAATAGTGTATAGGTGTAAGCTTTTCAGCGTGAGTATGAAAGATGTTCTTGAACCTCTGGCACTTATCACATGTTCTCACATAGTATGAGGCGTCTTTCTTCATGGCCGGTCAATAGTATCAGTGCCTTATAATCTTAAAGGCTAGAGCTCGTGCTCCTTGATGATTACCCATATTCCTTCGTGAACTTCTACTATGGCTTGTGCTGATTCAATGGGCTTGAGACATATGAGATATGAAAGTGTAAAGCTTCTACGGAATAGGACTCATTGGATCATGTAGTATCTTGGTGCTCTAGATCGAACGCTCCTACCCTCTTTGGATCCTTGGGGAGGTTCCCATTAGTAATGAATTCAACTATGGGGTCCATCCATGATGGCTCATTATCAATATCCATGACATTTAGTTCCTTGCCTATGCTTGGTTCCATTACAACTTTGATGTGGATTGTCTTGTCAAGTCCATCCACTCCCATGAAAACTAATGTTGATAATATATCAGCCTTACAATTATCAGCTCGAGCAATCTTCAGAATTTTGCAATTCTTGAATAGACTCTGAAGATCATTTACTTTCAAGCAGTATAGGCTCATCTTTTCATCCTTTCTTTCAAATGATCCCTCAATATGCCCAATCACAAGTTGTGAATACCTAAAGAGCTTGACGTGTTCAATTCCCAGGCCATTAGCAAGCTTAAAGGTGATGACAACAGCTTCATACTCTATCTCATTGTTAGTAGCTTCAAATTCAAATCTGAGTGCACACTGAATTTCGGTTAGATTATCTAGACTGCCATTATAATCCCTGTAACCCGAGACCGAGGAGTTTGATGTCCCGTCAACAAATATTTCCCAGGTGCTCGCCTTAGTTGTCACTTGGCCCCCGAGACCTCAGGGTGAGCTCTGCGATGAAGTTCGCTAATACTTGTCCTTTGATAGAAGGTCGAAGCTTGAACTCTATATCGAATTCACTAAACTCAATTGCCCACTTCAACAATCTTCCCTAAACTTCAGGTTTTTGGAGTATCTGTCTAAGTAGCTGATCTGTGAGCACCACAATTGGATATAACAGAAATACTGCCGTAGTTTTCGTATCGCCATGACCAGGTCAAGGGCAATGTATATCTTGTTTCTGTGTCAAACAATACCTTGCTCACATAATAGATGGGTTGTTGAGCCTTCTTAACCTCCTTGACAAGTACGCCGCTTACTGTATTTTGAGATACGGCTAGGTATAAGTACAGTGTGTCTCCATGCTCGGGTTTAGTGAGAATTGGAGGAGTCGCCAGTGTTTGCTTGATTTTTTAGAAATCTCTTTCACATTCCTCATTCCAATTGAAGGTTTGATAGCCCCTAAGAACTTTGAAGAAGGGAAAACACCTGTCTGTTACTCTAGACATGAACTTATTCAATGCGGCTACCCTGCCTGTCAACTTTTGTACATCTTTCTTGCTTTTAGGTGACTCCATGGATATTAAAGCTTGTATCTTGGTTGGATTTACCTCAATCCCCATATGCCTGATCATGAAGCCTAAAAGATTTCCCGAGGCCATCCCAAAAGCACACTTTTCTGGGTTTAACTTCATCTTATATCTTCGAAATGTAGATAACACCTCCTCAAGGTTGGCGACGTGCTCGTTCAATAGCCTACTCTTGACTAGAGAAAAATCCAATGAAAGTACCTTTCTCACAAGCTCTTAAGTCACTACAAAAAAAAATGCGGCTTCAGAGACGAAAATTTCCGTCGCTGAAGCCTTGATTTCCATTGCAAATAAGCTTTAGAGACAGAAAATTGCCGTCGATAAATCCGTCGCTAAAAGGACCCCCGATAATTTTTCCTACGGATAAAAAATTTGTTGCTAATTACCAACAATTTAGCAACAACATTTTTGTTGGTAATTACCAACGGATT
Organism: Fraxinus ornus; assembly: GCA_903798235.1. Classification (NCBI taxonomy): domain Eukaryota; kingdom Viridiplantae; phylum Streptophyta; class Magnoliopsida; order Lamiales; family Oleaceae; genus Fraxinus; species Fraxinus ornus. Next base: position 39,285 of record CAIGRF010092197.1, read on the forward strand.
GAATCCGTCGCTAAAATACCAACAATTGTATTCGTTGCTAAATACCAACGGATTGAATCCGTC
>CAIGRF010092245.1:12816-49747 GCA_903798235.1 Fraxinus ornus
AGAGAGAGAGAGAGAGAGAGAGAGAGAGAGAGAGAGAGAGAGAGAGAGAGAGAGAGAGAGAGAGTATTTCATAGTTTTAAAGGTAACAAAAAATTTGTTGTTGTTGCTAAAAATCTTTTGCCGATTAAATAGTCTCCAATGACAAGATTAAAACAAATAAATTTTTGGACTTCAATAAATGTCAATTGTCAATTTAATTTTCTTCTTCATTATTCTTTCATGTTTCACAACATAGTTATCATATTCGATTCAATCGTTGACCCTGACAGATTATCAGGTCTTCGAGTATTGATTTCATCTCTGAGTCATTGAAGTTTTGAATTTTAGTTTAAAAAAATTAAAATAAAGAGACAATATATCAATTATTTTCCTAAAATTGATCATATATGTTTTTGTTACATTAAGTATTAGCATCAACTAAATGTCATAATGGTCAAACTTTCAATCTTTATTGTTGCACTTTTCTAACAAAACTAATCTTTTTATAATAGTGAAAAATATTAAAACAAAACATAAAGGATTAATCTTGTGGAAAGTCGAACTCAAGACCTCCACTTGTTAGGCACTCCAATCAATTGATCTACCAGAATTGTTTGAGAACAAAACAAATTACAGATATATATAACAAAAATATATGTACATTGATACGAAAAATTTAATTCTGGCAAATTCAGCATGGACGGCCACCGGAACTCGTCGGGTACTGAATTCGCCATTGATCGCCTCTACTGTCTTATAATACTATTTAAAAATAAGATGAACATTCATTTATGGCTCGTGTATTTAAGCCCAAAAAATGATATTTGATGTTACGATTTAGTACACATTTGTTGTCCCTAAAAATGATTTGCTTGCATGAGATATTTCAATAAATAACTTGGAAAAGCAATCTTCACGTAGACGTAGCTAACTCTTTTTTGTGATTATTGAGAATAGTGTTGCATTTTGTAATTGACGTGAAAGAATATTGTTATTTGCAATAGGACAGTACTGCAGTCGTCCTACGTGACACATTTAATACCTATAAAGTTAAGGTCAAATGTATTAACTCGTTTTTAGTTATTTCTCACATATCAGTACTCCATCTTATAATTTCGACTATAACGCCAAAAAATAAAATCGTGTATACAAATATATTTTACAAGAAAATCTCATATGTTGAAGATTTCTAACGGTGTAGAATGCAATACATCTTAATTTATGTTTGATTTTGATTTTTATAAGTTTGGTCCAAATCTCAAAAGAGTGGCTGTCAAGCAACCCCACACAGAATTAAAAGTAGCAATGGCCTTTTTTATATCTTCAAATTACAATAAGAAAAAATAATAATCTATTATTAAGCCATTGAAATGCTCAAAATTTCTTTCTTTAGGATCAAGTTAGGTTAACAAGAAGTTACTATGCTGCCTAGTAAAATAATGACTAAAGGGCCTTTTCAAGAAAATGCTCACTATTAGGTTAACAAGAAGTTACTATGCTGCCTAGTAAAATAATGACTAAAGGGCCTTTTCAAGAAAATGCATGATACTAACTAAGCATGACTTTTCAAGAACTTTTGAAATATTAATTACTTATTTTATATGAATTAAGTTAGGTGTAACCTAACCCATTGTGTACACTTTGTTTGACACTCCATATGCGTCAAAAATTTGACAATTGTTAATCAATGTCTAGAAATCTGTCAACTCATATGGGTGTCAAACTAGGTGTACACGTAGCATGATTCTTTTATTTATACTTAGGGTATTTAGAGGTTTTTTTTTTCCCTGTCTAACTTCGTTAGAATTTCTATTTTGTAGTTACCTTGATCCTGCAGTATGAAATCTTGTAAATCACTACTTGAAGTTGACAACTCAATCAAATAAGATTCAAAGCTCACGATCTCAACACAGTGTCTATTTCAAGTTTCGAAGTGACGCGTGCACTAGTCAATTAGATACATGCTCATATTTCAACACGGTGTCTACTTCAAGTTTCAAAGTGACGTGCGCACTAGTCAATTAGATCCATGCTCATATTTCTAGTTTTCAGAAGACTTCAATAATAAATCTTGTTTTAAACGTCTTTTAGAAACAATTTCACATAATTAAGCAATAATTGTATACGATTCTCAACACCAATACGCTTGTTCAGACCCCAATTAAAAAATATATATACATAGGTTTAGGGTTAACTGATTTTTACACAATTTCATAATATAAATTCCCCAAGATTGGACACCCATCCTATTCTGGTTTTTGAATTGTTTACTTATCCTATATAAGGATTTATCTATTTGTACCTAAAATTTTACATAATGTTTTACCTAATAGACACGTGACGGCCCCCTATTGGGAGGGCGCCTGGGCCTACAGACGCGCCCCCAATAGGGGGTCGCCACGTGTCTATTAGGTAAAACATTTGGTACATGTAGCATTACTCCCTATATAATATATTCCTATGTTTGTTTAGAAGTATATTATTGGCATTGTTTTTTTTGTCCTATTATGTGTTTTAGATTAGGTAAAAAAGCAATGAAATTGATTAAGGATCCATTCATGTGAAAACATTACAAAGTTTTGGCTTTCTACTGCAATTTTGAAACATTGAAACAATTAGAAAAGTCACAAAGCTAAAAAGAAGGGTAAAAAAGGTAAAGGGGTGAGGAAAAAAAACAATTATTTTTTTCAATATAGAAAAGGAAAAAAAAAGCTACAAATCAATAAAAGTTGCTATTAGTTTAAAGAAATTTTATTTATATTTTCTTTTTGCATGAATTGATTATGTGGCAGTGATGATGATGTTCAAATTTATTGCTCGTTTTTCTGGTTTGTTAAATGCATTATTTCATTTTCAATCACGTTCAATAATTTTTATTTTCGAGTGTGTGTTTTGTGTATATTTGTTAAAAAATTTATACACAACAGAATTTTCTTGGTCATATGTGAAAATTTTATTTATTTATTTATTTTTGGCATTAAGATGATTAGACTTACAAAAGGACTCTCCAATAGACTTGCTAGTCTAGCAAATGACTATACTAGATAACTAGAACGAGAAGATGTTCGAGGAAAGATTCAGCAGTTGATAGTAAGCAATTGATTAAGGAGGATGACAATAATCGTTCCATATAGCAATGTAAATAGTTTTGGCCTTCCTCAAGCTCAAGCATCATATTAGCCCCTAAATAGATAGCATTGAAGAAGAAGAAGAAACGCACCATAGACCTAAAAAGGTCAAATTCGACCAAGAGGGAATAAATAAATTAAGTTTATTAGCAAAGAATAGTGCTCTTTCTCAAATAAAAAATAAGAAGAAAATAATTTCAAGTAGTATAATAAGACAAAACGAATAAAATGGAAAAGGGTTAATTTCATAAACGGTAACTGAACTTACCTAAAAATTACAAAACGGTCACTGAAATTTTAATTTGTTTCACAAACGGTCACCGAATGACTGTTATAATTTTAATTCAAATTTAAAGGACCAAAACATGTGGACATAGAAGATTGACCACCCCAAGTGCAAATTTCTTGCTATTAAGTGCCACCTTTGACACTTGAGGTGGTCAAATTTTTATGTCCACGTTTTTTGGTCATTTAAGTTTGAATTAAAATCATAACGGCTTTTCAGTAACCATTTGTGAAATAAATCAAAATTTCAGTGACCGTTTGTGAAAGCGCATGAAACTTCAGTGACCGTTTCTACAAATTTTAAACTTCAGTGAACGTTTTATAATTTTTAGGTAAGTTCAGTGACCGTTTGTGAAATTAACCTTATGGAAATGTATATTTTAATTTTTGTAGTTTAGTTTTATAATTTAGAAAATGAAAAGGTGTGAATACATTAATCTATATAATAAATTCACAATAATTTTGCCTATATATAAAGGTTAAACCCCAATCTTGAGGGCCCCCACATGTCATGCCCTGGACTTTGGTGAAAGAGGTAAATCGCATGTTATGCCTTCAAGGGTACAGGGTGGAAGACTGCTTGTACACTTGTACTTACCCAAGAGCAAAATCCATATTTCAGGATTCGAACTCTTGACGCGGCAGCCTAAAGCAAAATTGGAGCTTTTCCACCTTCCCCTTTTACCACTTGGAAATGTGCCATGAAGGCACATATATGGATGCATGTATGGAGGGAAAAAAAAGTTTAAACAGTACAAAACCTCCTATCTATTAAATATTGTGTGGAAAATCCTCATGCCTTTTGAAATAGCAGAAAAGGTCCCTGCTTGAAATCTTTAGTGAGGAATATCCCATTGTAGTTCATTTTCTAAATAAAAATTATGAAATGACGAATATGTCCTCCTATCTAAATAAAACATAAAAAAATAAATAACTAATTGCAATCATAATTTCAAATTTATTAAAAATGTGCAAACATATCTTAAATAAATTATTAAAAAGTTTAAAAATTACTTTATCTTTCTCTTTAAACTAGTTTGCGGTGTCGTTGATGCTGAAATTGATTTTCGAACTGGTTTTCACAGTTTCATAGCTTTCACCCATCTGTTGCTACTAATTTGTGGTGTTGTTGGTGGCTACGTAGTGTGTGAATTGAGGTCGCCGACTCACTGGAATTTTGCTATAAGTTGGTGGCTAATTTTGTTGCAGCCTTCTTTCCTTTGGGAGTTGAGTGATTGTCAGTTGGAGAATAGGTAGCCACTCATGATGAGACTGTTCTGGGTAGGCTTTCGATGATCTTAGAATACGAAGTAGTGGGTGAAGTGATTTATTTTTTAATTTTAATTTTTCTTTTACCTTTTAATAATTTCCTTAGGATTCATTTGCACTTTTAAAAAAAAAATGGAATTGTGATTGCAATTAGTTCTTTCCATTTTTATTTTATTTAAATAGGATGATATATTTGTCATTTCATAACTTTTTATTGAGAAAATGAATGGAATGGAATATTCTTCACCAAAGATTTCAAATAACGACGTTTTGTGTTATTTAGAAAGATATGGAGTTTTTCACGGAATGTCTAGTAGGTAGGGGATATTTGTGCTATTTAGCCAAAAAAAAAAAAAAAAAATTAGGGACAAAGGAGACCGTGATGCAAACACAGAGATTCAAACTTACAAAGATCTATATGATCTAACTGAGATTTTTATTTATTTTACAGTGACAAATTGAAAATCAACTTTGGGATTTTTAATTTCTGAATTTCAATCATAAAAAGGAGAAAAAGAAAGATAAGCGGGGAATAAAGCTAATCAATATATTTACTGTATTCAATTCCTTTGCCTTTTCATAGTTATTTGCTAAATTTGACCGCCATAAATTGTGGGCTTCATTAAATCATTGTTGCTGTTACTTTCTTAGGCATTAAAGCTAGAGTTCTTCTATTATACCACATTATTTTTGCCCTCTTAGTTAACTCATAATTAAATGTACTGTTTATTTCGTGTATTTGCTTTCCAATCACAACGCATTTACTGCCTGTTTGGTAAAACTAAAAAGCTGATTAAAATTGAAAATATGGCCGTTATTGGGTCCCTCTCATCTAATAAAAGTCAACAATAACGACTAATTTTTCAATTTAATCTCTACCGAACACGCCCTTAGTGAATGGATCAGCCAAATTCTCATTTAACTTCACATAAGTGAGAAAATTGACCGCCATAAATTGTGGGCTTCATTAAATCATTGTTGCTGTTACTTTCTTAGGCATTAAAGCTAGAGTTCTTCTATTATACGACATTATTTTTGCCCTCTTAGTTAACTCATAATTAAAAGTACTGTTTATTTCGTGTATTTGCTTTCCAATCACAACGCATTTAGCTTTTTTATTTTTTGTTTGGCGGAATAGCTTTATTTGTGTATTAGTGCTGAATTTATTCCTGTATTTGGGGATAGCTGTTGGATTAAGCAAAGCCCATTTGGTCAATTTGATTTGGAATGTGATTTTTGGGTTCTTTACTTGCGGTTTTGTTTATTTACTTTTCAGATTAGTGGTATTTTGTTGAGTTTTGAATGAGAAAGAGTATGTTATGCTGTGAGAAATGAGGTTTTGTGTTTTGAGAGATGGGGTGTGCTTTTGGGAGAGAGATCTCATCATCTGGGCCCCCTAGCGGCGAGTTTGTAGCTGGGAAAGAGAGGGAAAAGAGAGAGGAGAGAAGTTCGGCCGTGCCTACGTCGAGGAGAGAGAAAGTAGTTGCTTCGGAAAGTAAGGCAGATGGCGGCGGCGCTAGTGGAATTCAAAATGGTATGGATCAGAAGGAGCAGCAGAAGGACGGGAATGCACGGCCTCAAAGAGGTGAGAGGAGAAGGTCGAAGCCGAATCCCAGGCTGAGTAATCCTCCTAAGAACATCCACGGGGAGCAAGTGGCAGCAGGATGGCCAGCTTGGCTGTCTGCGGTAGCCGGAGAGGCTATCAATGGCTGGACCCCACGTCGGGCAGATACATTTGAAAAAATTGACAAGGCAAGCGTTATCTACCTTTTTTTTCCCCTCAATTTTTCTATCTTTGGTCGATTCGAGTCTTATTTGTTGTTTCTGTATGCTCTTTTGTGGCAATTATGATTAGATTGGGCAAGGGACTTATAGTAATGTGTATAAAGCTAGAGATGCTGTAACGGGTAAGATTGTTGCCTTGAAGAAGGTTAGATTCGATACTTTGGAGCCTGAAAGCGTGAGATTTATGGCTAGGGAGATATTGATCTTGCGCCGCTTGGATCATCCAAATGTTATCAAATTGCAAGGATTAGTGATGTCGAGGATGTCATGTAGTTTGTACCTCGTGCTTGATTATATGGACCATGATTTGGCTGGCCTTGCTTCTAGCCCTGCAATCAAGTTTACAGAGCCTCAGGTCCTCTTTTCTGTTAAATTTTTCTCTAATACCCAAAGCTATTCACTTGAAGAGTTTGGAGTTGTTTGCTTATTTTATCATTTTTCTTAAATATTATAGGTTAAATGTTTCATGCATCAGCTATTGTCTGGTCTTGAACACTGCCACAACCGCCATGTGTTACATCGTGATATTAAGGGGTCGAATCTCCTTATTGATAGTGAAGGAGTTCTTAAGATTGCTGATTTTGGGTTGGCTTCGACTTTTGACCCGAACAATAAACAGCCCATGACTAGTCGGGTGGTTACTCTTTGGTATAGGCCGCCAGAGCTGCTTCTTGGGGCCACTGACTATGGTGTAGGTGTGGACTTGTGGAGTGCTGGGTGCATTTTAGCTGAGCTATTTGCTAGGAAGCCCATTATGACTGGGCGAACGGAGGTAAATATTTAAGTTCTTTTAACTCTTAATGATCTCTTGTTCTTGTTTAAAAATTCTGCAGTTTACAATGTTACGTTCAGCATATTTTCTGGTTCCTGTACTTAATGTTAATGTTTATTCATGCACCTGACCACTAGGTAATGATGTTGCAGATAGCTTGTTATATTTTAAGTTTAAATAATTCGTGGTCCCTAAACATTTACCAAAAATTCCTGTTAGTTTATAATCTTCATTTTGTTATAGTTGATCATTGAACTTAAACTCTGTTAAGATTTGGTCAATCATATTATATCTGTTAGTTTGTTCTTCCTGCAGCTGCAGCTGAAATAGCAGGGCTGAAAAAGGTGACGTGGCAGGTACATGCCAACTAGGCTTCCATGTCAGTTTTTCTGTTAGAACTAACAGATACAGACGGAGTGTCCTACTTGAAACAAATGTTTAAGTTGACTAATCAACTTGAAACAAAGTTTAGTTTCAATGGCCAAGTTGAAACAAAATGAACTTTGATGATCAACATTAAATTTCTCTTGAAGTTTAGTGACCCTAGTGTTTTTAACCTGTTAAGCTTTATACTAGAAACTAGAAAGTCAAGCCTGGTAGCATCGTTGCTTGAAATGCTCGTGTTGGGCACAGGTTAAAAACACTGCCAGTCACCCAACCTTTAGTGAAGTTTCATTTTAGCGACTCACCTTGATGTTGCTTAAGTTTGATCACTGAAGTTCTCTTTTCGTTTCAATTAAATCATTCTGTTACCATCCATCCATAAAATTAAGGTTCTGCCTAGTTGTAAAAATGAAACATTGTATTCTTGCAGTAAGAAGAGTAAGTAAACACTTATAAATTTCCCAACTTATTTTTATTGGCAATTCGTATCCTGTAGTATAATGCAGGGTCCACAATATCTTTGAAATTAAGTGCAGGTGGCATCAAGCATGTGGGCAGTGGTTTGGTTCTGTCAAAAGACTAGAAAAGAATAGATTTTGTACTTTGTTGATCTAGACCTTCATTATCTTCTTAACGTGGTTGCAAAATGTACAATGGTTAAGCCCGTGACAAATAAATATGCTGCATGCATCTTTTTACTAAATTGCGCGTCTAATTTATCCGTCAGCTGTTGATTTTCTGAAGTCAGCATGTGTGTGTAAACTAAACTTGTAACGATAACATCGTCGAGTACCCTTTTTTCTTAGGTGGAACAGCTGCACAGGATTTTCAAGCTATGTGGTTCTCCTTCAGAAGAATATTGGAAAAAGTCAAAGCTACCACATGCAACCATATTCAAGCCCCAGCAAGCATATAAAAGATGCATAGTAGAGGCATTTAAAGATTTTCCCCAATCGTCGCTTCCATTGATCGATACTCTCATCACAATTGATCCAGCTGAGCGTCAAACTGCTACAGCTGCACTAAAGAGTGAAGTAAGCTTTCATACTCTTAGTTTTTAAAGATTATTGTAATTCTGTATTTTTAGACCATTATAGGTTTTTTTCTTATTGACCCTCTGCATCTAATTCCTGTTAGCGCCCAACCACCCTCAAAAATAAAGTAAAATAAAATGAACAATAAATGAAAAATAAGTGTGAAACGAAAAGAAACCCTTTTCAGGGGAACTGGTTTCTTTATTTTATATCCACGTAGACCATTTCTAATTTGCTACTGTTTAAAAACTTTTGGAGCACTCTTCTGTCTCTCTATTTGTGTGCACTTCTGCATGAATTTGGGTAATTTTGTTCTGCCTGGTGAGCACAGCATCTCATCACTTTCCATTCAAAGACTTTGATAGGAGACATTTTTTTCAAGGATTGTTATTATTTATCACATGCTAAAGGTTGGTCATCTCTACATTTGTTTTGTTCATTCTTGTTCATTCTCGCAGTTCTTCACAACCATGCCTTATGCATGTGATCCTTCCAGCCTTCCAAAGTATCCACCGAGTAAGGAGATTGATGCTAAGCATCGGGATGAAGAAGCTAGAAGGTTTGTAAAATGACTGTATTCCATATTGATTTCTTTTCGGATAAAATTATAAAATTAGGACTTTGATTTCAAATACCATGAATGATATACATGTACGATGCGCATGTGGACCATTTAATAATAAATGAACTTCAATAATTGGCAAAAAATAATTAACAAACTAGCACAGCAAATTTAAGAAGTAATTATTCAGACTGGATATTTTATGAGTAAACATGTGGTTTTTGATGTTCCTTCCATCTGGACATTTTATTTTGTACTGCCAAGAAGGCTGAGCGATTATATTTTCCCTGAAATTCTTACCCAACTTGATTGTAGGATAAGAGTTGCTGGTAAAGCCGGTGCAGATGGTGTAAAGAAAGCACGTCCACGTGATCGAGCAAGGGCAATCCCTGCTCCTGGTGCCAATGCTGAGCTGCAAACAAATATTGATGTATGTATACTATCAACCCGGAATTTTATGTGCATCTGCATGATACAGATACCAATTTGAATTTGAACTAAGAGATTTTACCTCTGTGAGGTGAGCCGAATCATAAGGTGCAAGTCTCAAATAAACCAACAAAGTAATTGGAAAGAATAAAAAGATACAAAGATATGCTCATACGAAACCATAATCCATATTGAGAATCCATAATAAAAGAAATGAATAAACAAACATAAAAGAGATCTGTAAAATAATAAATAATGAGTTTTCAAACTATTAATCACGTGACAATCATATAAATTACCAGAGATGTGGCAACTGCCTAGAAGTCTCTCGTATCTTCACAAGTATCAGGATCTTTTGGAGAATTATTAACACGTTTCATTTGCTTTTCATTGTCCTCAATGTTTTTCTTCATTCTTTGTCATCCTTCTCACTTACAATAGCGCATTTTCCTTTCCCATTTCCTTTGCCATCCCATTCCGTGTAACGGTAGAAATAGAAAAAAAAAAAAAGGACAAGAACTGCCAAAAGTTTTAGGCTATGGAAAATAGCCCAAAAGGCTGAGGCAAGTAATAAGAAATTCTGAGGCATAAGCATTATTAAGTCGAGGAGTAAACCTTTGCAAATGACGTTCAAGGCGTAAGCTTCGAGGCTTCTAGCACTAGGCATGCCTCAATGTGTAAGACTCGGACTCTGAAAATTAGTGATGGATGTAAGTGATTTTGGTCGCAACATGTTGTGGTCGCAAGTTATGCCTCTGTCATCATCTAGCTTGTGTTTGACACCCATTTTGGGGAAAAAATAAATTTTGGAATTGTGATTGATGGAAGAATATGCGTGGTTAAAAAGTAAGGAGAATTTTGGGTTTATGTGTAATATTATTTTATTGATAGAATGTGTGGTTAAAATGAAGAAAGAGAAAAAAAAATGAAAAATAGAATTGGTGTCAAACAGGGGCCTAATTTGGGAATAAAAAGAAAAACAATAACATGCTGTAAAATATAAAGCTCGGAACTTTAAAGTATTGCACTGAGACAAACGTGTATTGTATAAGATATAAAGGAATACAATTCCAGGCTTTCTTTGTCTCCCTAGACAAGAGCAAGAAAAGATGGGAGAATATATATCTAAAAATGTCTTTTAGTATTTTTGTCTTAAGATTTGACGAGTTTTATACTACCTATCAACTTGCGAGGACCAAAACATGTATTCTTTGTTTTGTTTTTCTTATTTTGTGTCCTCTTGAAAGAGAAATGGATAGTTTTGCTAGTTTCTTGATTTGAGAGTTATAGTTTGTTTTTTTTAAATGTCAGAGTAACTTATGTTTATCCCTTTAAACAGAGACGGCGACTAATTACTCGTGCAAATGCAAAGAGCAAAAGCGAGAAATTTCCTCCTCCACACCAGGATGGAGGACTTGGTTATCCTCTGGGATCTTCTCATCACATTGACCAGGGCTTTGATCCTCCCGATGTCTCATTCACTTCCATGAATTTGTCGTATGCAAAAGAGCCCATGCAAACTTGGTCGGGCCCATTGGTGGAACCTGATGCTGTAGGCGCTCCAAGAAGAAAGTCGAAGCCATCAAATAAGGATTCTCGGAAAGATAAAGATTCTAGTCGGAATAAGGAGAAAGAAATTGTATAATGTATCGTTAATTGTATACTTCAGAGATCAACACATGGAGGGAGGAGCAAACTCTTGCAAATTCATGTCTTGTATCTGAGCCGGGAAATATTATTGAACGATTGAGAGGTAATTCATCTTTTCTTCAAACTTCCTTGTTCTTATTTTTCGGGGTCATATGAATATTTTCTTGAGTTGTAAATGTTTAAATTTTTGCATCCTTGCATCGACAGCTTTCGACTCGTGAAAAATAATGAGCATTCGTAAATCTTTCTTTGTTTTATTCGATTTTTGTAACTTAGATTTGTTACGGTCTGTATCTGTGGAACGTATATTTGGCATTCACTTCTGCTATCCATTTTTTTTTATATTTGATATGAGAACTTCAGCTCCTACCCAATTTACAGTTAGGGTATGATTTTGTATGTAATACTCTGATATATAGTTACTTTGTTTAAATTCATTTTCTTTGGGCTCGTTTAGTAGGATTTCTGACGTCTGTTTCTGATGGAAGAGCTTTTTGAATAAGTTAGCCTTTTAAAAGTTATTCTAATCAGATAAAATACTTTTAGAAAATTATCCGAGCTGGTTCAAAAGTAGTTTTTGACTTTTCAAAAGTCTTGCCAAATGAACCCTGTGCACTCGGCTATTGCATCCGTTGTAGGTGACCCAATTTGAGGTTGAATGAAGTGAGGGACGAAATGGTTCGGATATGTTGTCTATAATGACTTTCTTACATGTTAATAAGAGTAACGTGATTTTGACTTGCGATTTTGAAATATATTGACAGAGCATAAAATAAAAATAAGACCAAATGTGGTAATCAATTGTGGATAAAATCTACTCGCGTGACTTGTGAAAGGGACAAATTTTTGCGAAACGTGTACATGTTAAAACACATCACACCGTCACATACACATCCACCCTCACGATAAACAAACTTATACACCCCCACCCCCACCCGAACCCGACTCCCCTCTTCATATAAATCTTTATACACAAGCATACCTCAAATAAGTGACTTTGAGAGGTGAATTTACAGATTTGTGAGGGGAAGATGTATATACCTAGACCATCAAATGATCCTGCTAGACCCGGACCAGGACCTGGTTGGAGGCCAAGTGGTTCTCCTCGGTTGGGTTTTCTTTCTCACTTTTGCACCATCATCTCTTCTTGGTTAGTATTTCTCCTCTTTTCTGTTAGGTACAATAATAAAATAAAATAAAAAATAAAAAATTGGCTAGCCATGAACTGCTTGCGACTCGAGCTGAACGGCTCAGCTATGCCTGCTTGACGTGCTTTCTAATCCAATCTGCCGGCCTTTCGTTCATTGTAACATTGTTCGAATTCTAAACCAGTAAAATTAGATTGAATGCCTTCTCTATCGGTCCATTTAACACTCGTATTTCTATTATATAATTTAGGCCTAACTCGACTCTTTTTAGCATTTTGATGATGTTCATAATTTAAATATATTTAATTATATCTAATTGCTTAATTTAATTATTTACTTAATTCTTTTCCATGAATTTTACACGTGGACAGCTTCTATGTCTTCTGTTGTTGCTGGCTTTTAGAAGACTGTTTTGGTGGGCCTCGTCGTCGACACAACCATCTTGGGCCTTCTTTCGAGTCGCCTGACTATCCAGGCCCAATATTTGGTCCTGAACCTCCTGAACCTCGAAGTCCTCCACTGGGCCATTTTGGCCCACGAAGTCATCCAGGCCCTGTTGGATTTGGCCCACGAAGTCATCCGGGCCCTATTCCTGGTGAACCTCAATTGGGCCACTTTGGCCCATCAAATCAACCGGGCCCTATTGGATTTCCCGGTGAACCTCCTTACTAAGCTTCCGTTTGTGTTGGTCCAGTCAAATTTCACTTTTGTATTTATTTTTAATTAATAAAAATCCACCTAGGACGTGGAATGTTTGACGTGGACACTTACCAGGTTATTATGAATGAGAAGTAACATCTCTCCTTCAATATAAGAAAAACGAACTAGATAATTGATTAGTTTGTAAGTAATGCTTTTAATCATCCAAAGTCTTGGTACGATTTTACAATAACTCTCAACGTGTTGTTATTGCTTTACACCTATAGATGGCAATAAGTAATTGGTGTTGGGTGGAGTTTTCTGATTTTGCTTTTAAATTTTAAATATTTCTTTCTTTTCTCAAAAGAAAAGAGACTCTAGTTTCGCAAAATAGAGAATATTTGAAAAACAAAATTCTTGAAAAGGGATTGTCTTTATATGTTGAGAAAACTCTTTTATCTTGAACTAGATGTCTCACAAATGATATAAATGAGAAGAATTTTCAAAGTCGCCATTTGAAAACGTGCAAAGTGAGAACTAACAACGTATTACAAGTGTGATCAAACTTACTGAAAATTACAATTGACGCAATGTGTGCTTTGCCCCTCGATGTTTTATTAATCAACGTGAAGAGAATGAATATATTCTTTCACCGTTGTCTTATTACAGATTCGACGTGTTTAATAAGGTAAATTAGACAAGTAACAACTTAATCAAAAAGATTTTGTCCATTACAATCCTACCGTATGCACCAAGTTTGTATACGAGGCATTACTATTTTGTTTTAAACAATTTGCAGATTCTACGTGTTTAATAAGGTAAATTAGACAACTAACAACTTAATAAAAAAGAACTTGTCCATTACAATCCTACGGTATGCGCTAAGTTTGTATACGAGGCATCACTATTTTGTTCTACACAATTTGTTCTTGGTTCAAAGTCTTCCCATGGATTCACTTTGATCACCACCACACACATGTAGCAGTTTACAACCCAGATCCCATTATGGCAAAACATAAACACCATTTTAGCCACTCCTATCCGTAAAAAAGAAAGTGTAAAAAGGTTGGTTTAGTCTGTCAGACAACCGCCTGACCATCCCAGCCGAGTATACTTGGCTAAGAACGATCCTCTACTGCTCCGATGACCCCAAACTGGAGCCATAGAGCTGTTAATCACGCTCTGATCAGGCGGGCATATGTCATCCATCAGACTTGGTTTCCTGTCTCCTTAGAACTCAAGGATACAGAGGTACGAGCCTATAGAACAGATCCTGTTCAAGTAAGGTCGTGAACAATTGAATCCCAGTTCTGATATTTAACTAGGCTACTTTCTGGCTGAACTTTCGATGTGGGATTATGTACACGTTTGAATTGCCAAAAAAAACTTGTTCAAGAAATCTTCCTTTCCTTCTTTTCAATGGCTTGCATAACTATTGCTTTTTCATCTGTATTCAGTTTTCAATCCCATATTTTCTTGATAATTCTTCAATCAAGAATTTATTTTTCTGTTCTACACGCATCGTTTGAGATATCATAATTCATAATTATCACTATTTTAGACCCCCAGTTGTTTTCTTTATTATCCAATCTAAATTCTTGCAAAAGCCTTCAGGTTCTGAAGCATGGCTTGAGTTCCCCCTTACAATTGTTTCAAAGTTGATATCTTTATATGTTGAACTGAATGCTGTTGATAGCTCTGTTTCTGTGCTTGGAATGAATCCAATGCTTTTGTTTGGAATTCAAGCATCAAAGCACATGTTAATGCGGGTTTTGTTGGATCAGCGTTTTGTATTTATAAGTTAATTAGAGAAAAGGGCGTTTCTTATTGATACTTATCCACTTCCAATATTGAATGGATTGGTGGTGTTTCTTGAAAGTGGCAAAAGATTTGCAGATAAGATTCATTATGTGGCTGTCGAAATCTGATGTTTATTTTTGCAATACAATGATAAAAAAAAAAAGAGGCTTATAAAAACAGTGGATGTTTTGGAAGTGCTGGGAAGGTGTTTGGTGAAATGCCTTACAGGGACTTGGTGTCTTGGACATCGACTGTTTTGGGGTATGTTGGTGAAAGGAATGTTGGCAACGGTTCTTGATCGTTTAGTTGATCAAAAGTGTTCTCGAAGGGAGACAATTTCGTGGTTTCTTGATTGATCAATCGGTAAAAAATTCAGACTGACGTTGGTTGTGCTGATGATGCAGAAACTCTTTTCGAAGAAATTGATAAACTAGATGTTGTTTCTTGGAATATAATGATATCCTTGCTTGTTTCCATAAAATCTGGAACCAGTGAAACCAAGCATTGAAACGTTGACTTTGCTTGCTTCAAGATTGGCAGAGGTTTTAAACCTTAGTCAAGTTAGGCAAATACATTGTCTTTCAATGAAGAGCGGATTTTGTGATGATATTCCGAGGACAAGTTTGTAGGAACTTTTTGCAAAGCGTGACGATTTGGAGGCATCAGCTAAGTTATTCACAGAAGTCTTGTACAGAAACTGTATTGCTTGGGGTGCTGTGATGTCGGCGATTGAATTGTTTCGGCGAATGCTAGCTCTACAATTGGCTAAAAGTGACCATCGATCTCTAGCTTACTGTGCTATTATCTATATTTTGTCGAACGATTGTGATCACAAGTAAATCTTAGTTTTCTGGTCGTCCATTCCAACTAAGAAAATAAAGCAAGGAGTATATTTTCCCCTCTTAGAATCTCTGATCTTGTTCTGCACATATTGATAATTTCTTTATCAACTTATAGACTCTTGAGAAAGTTTGGAGAATCATTGTAGAATATTATTTATTTTAATACCATACTGAAATATTTTGCTTAAAAGTTTAAATTTTTAAAGATGGGAGAATTTTATTTTGCATGAACAGGACAGTATTGAATTAAAGATGCAGCATGTGATTTTTTGAGCAATCCATGTGAGAGCTTCAATCATGCCTGCTGGTTGGATCCCTTAATTTTCTCTCAATATGAAATAAAAAAAAAAATCTAATTAATTTAATCGAAACTTATAAAAATATATTATAATTCTCTAAACTTATGTGTTAAAATATATTCAAATTTTAATCTATAATTAGAACATGAAATCTTTACGAAATTTATATTAAAGTGATTAGTTTCAAAACAGAACATAATGTTGATTTTGAAAATACATAATTTGTTACGACTGATTTATCGATTTTTTGGAATATTAAAATACTTAATTTAAGAATAATGCTATTTGTAGTCCACGACTAAAGTAGCCATCTTATGTGGCATCATACGAGAATTTTTTTTTATTTGATGCATTAATTTCATATAATTTTGATGCTTCAAATAACAAGTTATGCTTTAATAACAAAATGACATGTATGACTACTGCTGTCAGAGACTATAAATAACATTACTCTTAATTTAGTCCACAAACCAAATTATATCGAAAGAATTTACAATATCAATCAACCGAATTAAACCCAAATGAGATATGTTGATAGCTCTAAGTTGATATAAGGTGAGAGATCTAGATCAATTCCGGTCGATCACAACGTCACTTCTTAGGCAACAATCCAACATTTTTCAACTCTCAAGTGAGTCGAGAATTAGATGAAAAAATAAAATATTGTATTGCTATTTCAAAAGTAAATATAAAGCTTCTCTCTCTTCTCCCATCAAGGATCATCCACAAAGTCTCTTCAAATCCCACACGGTATGTTTCTCCATAAACATCGTCAGAAATTATTAGCGAGTAATGTGTATGTAGTATACTCACGTACATGAAATATTGTTCGATTTCTTATATTTTTTTTCTAATAAAATTTGATATATTTCTTGATTGCAATTTAAAAAAATAAATAAATAAATAAAACAAAGGAATCTTTGTACCTACTTTTTCAATGTTCCCCATCAAATCTATAGATGGGAACAAATTGACAAGTGGAAGGGAACAATGAGCAAATGTGACTTATTTATGTACTTTGCATCTTAAGATTGTGATACTGAAAAGAACGGAGTGTTGGCATCTCATGCTTGCTCTCAAGTGCTTGTAATCCATTTTACCCTACATAGGGCACAATCTTGTTTCATCAAAACACTTTCCACTATACTGGTACTTTAGCCATTTTCTAAATTTATCGTCGAATTGTTGCCGTAGACTATAACTTGGTCACACTAAATTCTTCGTTAATTATCTTTAGAATTTTATAAATATTAAAGACGTATTAACATCCAAATAAATTAGATACCTGATTGATTGAATAGAAATATGATTTAGTATGAATGATTGTCACGTAAATGTATAGGTAAATTTTTTATTCACCTCGAAGTAGATCATCCAAGCAGTTTAAATGTTAATTTATAATTGACGAATTTATAAGTTGAATTCATACTTAGTATTGTATTTAAGTATTAAAATCATAAATCATGAAGATCGTTTTGGATGTAAGTATAAAAAGATAGATTTCTGAAATTATATTCGCTTACATCATTAATGATAATTTGAAATTCAGGAAAAAAAAAATGAATTTACCAATAACCCTAATCAAATGATGAAAATTTGCCCTCTCAAAAAATCATACCAACAACAACAATGGCGTGAGAATTTGGAATTGACTTCCATTACCTTATGCATGCCAAACACTTAAAAATAACCCAAGAATCATGGAACCATCAACTTCAAATGTGGGCCATTGGATGCACGTAATATCATCATGTGGACCATTGTATCATAATTATACTTTGAAATTGTTTAATTAACCACAAAGCAAACAAGAAATTATGGCTTTGTTTGCCACAATCCAAAAAGAAAAAAATAAAAAATAAAAAAGCGGGCATTTCATATAGAGTCCATACCTACAAACATTCGTACCAAAGGGGCATTAAAACATGTTCGGAAAAATTACGGTTATCATTCTCATCTTTTACCTCTTTTTGCACTTTTGTTTTCGATATTTACTTTTTGACATCCGGATTCGAGGTTTTCACAATTAAGCAAGCCACTTCATGAGATTCCTTCGATCTCTCCATATATTATTCTCTTCTCCTTCTTGAATCTCGGCCATCAGCTTCGGACACATGGTCGAGATAAGAGTCAAAATTGAAGCAATTCGTTAATATTCAACCAAAGGACGTATATTTTATTGACTCGGTAACAAGGATTGGAAGGATTAGGTGATTTTCGAGATCTGCATCATTGGTCTTTAATGATGGAACCGTCATTTTTTGGTCCCACACTCAACTCACCGAATTCAAATAAATAAATAAATAAACTAAAAGAAGGGAAACAAAATAGAAATTATGGCTTTGTTTGCCACAAAAGTGGGCATTTTGTATATTGTCCATACCAACAAACAATCGTACCAAGTGGGCACTATAATATGTTGAGTTTCCTATAGGCGCACATGATGTTAGACATACCACACTCAAAACACTTTTTGCACCATGAGTGGCAAGACAATTTGTTAGTGTTGTCTTTGATTATATTGGACTTTTGGTCCCATCCCATCAATGATATTTTTATATTTATAAAAACCAAAAAAATAAATAAATCTATATTCAATAATCAAAGTTCACAAAATTAGGCCCGTTTGACTCATATTTTTTCTTCATTATAATGAAAAATATGACCGTTATTCATTATATCAACATTAAAATTCAAATTTTCTATCTCTTGTGTGGGGCCCATAACGGCTATATTTTTCATTCTCATTCTCATTATAATGTGGCTCAACCGGGCTCTAATGTACAAAGCTGGAAAGTTGATTTTATGATTTTCATTTATCTGTTGAAGTACACTAAAATATTATACACAAAAGAATGAAAAAAAAAAAATTGGTCTCTGAACCAAACAAAAAATGAAATAAAATAATCAGTTTGCGTCTGTGAGGTCCATTCGAGTTAAAATTGTTGTTAAGTTCTGCAACTGGAGTTTTCATCGACCATCAGTAGCCACCCCAAATTGAATCATTTCCCTTGGGTATGAGTCAGTATTAACTCGAGGCGGGGGAGGAGCAGCCACAACACGGCCCACAAAATTTTTCTCACCGATTGTGTTCGTGCATGGGCTGCCGCCGCCGCCAGGGATGTAGGTACATCCGTTTGGTGAAGGCGGTCGAACGGTTTTGCCCTGCAAGGATGGCAAAAGAAGATGTCCTCTTCTTATCCATACTTCTTCTTCTTCATAAAGAATTCTTGCACCTTCATATGATCTAATGCTCAGGAGAAAAGCTACTGCTATGACAGCAAAAACAACACTGGACATTTTCATCTTGTTCAAGAGTAGATAAAATTTGTTCAGAATAAATGCAAACTGAATGATGGATGCTGGTATTATATATAGGGCGTGGAGAAAATGAAAAGGTTGGGTTTGAATATTTCCTGTCTATAATTTTATTCACAAACTTTGAATTTTGACTGGAGGATTTGTGAAGNTTTTTTTTTTTTTTTTCCTTGGCTTAAATGTTGCTTCGGAATATTTCAAACTTGTGTGACTCGACTTCCCAACGCATATGGTTTTTTCAACATGTCCTTGCCTTCCCCACGAAGTATTCTAAAAATTCTTTTCCTTTTGGAAGATAAAGTAATTTGTGAGAAAGGTATGGATTGAAAATATTTTAAAAATGATCAAATCGTAATGTCATTTTTGAAGTGTTCAACTTTTTAGGGAAAAAAATAAATCCATTTAATTAAGGGGTGGAATTATATGTGAATTTTTATCGGTTTATAAAAATTAAAACGCGTACTCATGTTGGCACGAATTTTCGAGAGAGACTACCTCATGTTCGACTTGTAGTAATTGTAATATGCGCTCGCATTTTATATATACTTGTAATGAAAACATTTTTTAAATGGAAAACGGTAAGAGACATAGGGTTAGAATTCATGGAATAATTTGGTTTCCTAGTTTAAAAAAATAAGTAATTTATCAAAACTAATAAAAGAATGACTAAAGCAAGAACAAGTAGTCCTTTATAAAGATTACACTCTTGGTATAAAAAGAAGTATTTTGAAACTCTGCCACAAATTTCACTTCTTCTCATTTTCTCATCTGCAAAAAAATGGTTACTGGGAACAAAAATCCGGCAACGGCGAATCGCCGGAAAATGATGTCTTATATAATTGCAGGGATCATACTGCAAATGATAATTATATTAGTCTTTGTTTTGATATTTTTACGCGTTAGAAACCCTAAAGTCCAGTTCAAAGCTCTTACTGTAGAAAATATTAATGCAAATTCAGCCGGTTCACCATCCTTCAGCATGAAACTTGCTGCTCAAGTTACAGTCAAGAACACTAATTTTGGGCACTTCAAATTTCGTGATAGCTCAATTTCCATATTCTACAAGGGTACTCTTGTGGGTGAGTCAGACATTCCTAAAAGACGTGCCAAAGCGCGATCGACGGAGAAAATGAACATCGCCATCTCTGTGGATTCAAAGAAGGTTTCTTCCTCTTCAAGTTTGAGAAGTGATATAAATTCAGGTAAGATTCCGTTGAGCAGTAATGCAACCTTATATGGGAAAGTTCATCTGTTCAAAGTCATTAAGAAGAAGAAGACAGCAAAAATGGATTGCACAATGGATGTTGATATTAAAGCAAACACAATTGAGAATTTGAAATGCAAGTAACTCTTCATCATCCACTTGTCAATTATATCATAATAATTTCTTTTTTTTTTACTGGTTATTGTTATTTACTGGAATTGAGGAAGTGTAATTTCTAATATATTTTCTGGGGTAATCCGTAATTGTATTTGTTGTTCACTTGTTCTTGAGCTTGTTTCTTCTAGTACTGAAGAAGCTGGTGCTTCATTTGTTGAAATATTAAGCACAAATAGTTTGTCGATTGACCTCTTTATCCTTTCTTTTGTATTCCTTAACAACCAATAATTGGTTTTCTTCATAATGAAAACTCGACAATCTCTGTCTCTCTGGATCATTAGTTTCGAAGAGGTTAAAACTTAAAAGTATATCTTCGCTTGACAAAACAAGAATGCACGTTTATTTAATCTTGATTCTCGTGGAGCAAAAATGAAACTAGACTAAAAAGAAAATGAAATAGATCATTAATAGTTCATATATAATTAGTCAATATCTAATATCACATATCCACAACTTTATTGTGCCTATATGGATGCACTTTACATGTATTTTACTAAAGTTTGTTTACCATTAATCTATTTTTTAACTTCTATACCAAGGAGAAAAATAAGTTCCAATTTGAAAACTAGCTAAGACAAAACCGGAATAAATTTTGAGTATGGGCTGGGCCACCTTACATGTAAAATAAGCCCATGTTTGAGCCCTATTTTTCAAAAGGAAAAAATTCATGGGTCAAGGATTATCTTTCACGAAATCAAAAATCAGACCCCAATATTTAAATTTACAAAAGTCAGGTTTTTCCATGAATTAATCAATTATATTTTACAATTAATCTATTAGATTAAATATTTAACTGTAATATAATATAATTGACCCATCCAACCCCACTCCACCCCACCTCCACCATCCCCACTACTCCGACGATTATTCCGATGACTGACGAATACTCCGGCGACTGTTCTCCGACCGCGCTTAATTTCAGCGACTATTCAGATGATCGTTTCGCCGCCGCATAATTTCGGTAACTGCTTCGATTCCGAGGTCATATATATCTTATTAACCTCCTGTTTGGTACACATTAACATTTTTATTTTCATTATTCTACTCATTTTCAACCACACATTTTTCAATAAAATAATATTTCATTACATCAATAACTTTTTCTTCCTTTCCAACCACACATTTTTCATCAATCTATTATTCTAAAATACGTTCTTTCAAAATAACGTGGCTCAAAAATTTCAAAACAACTTTTTTTCCCTCTAAAAAGTACTATAATCTAGAAGATAAGTCAGTAGAGATGGCAATGGAGCGGGTTCGGGGCGGGGCACTCCCACCCCGCCTCATTGCACCCCGCCACCTCCACACCCTGCGTCGCCCCACCTTAAACGTGGCGGGGCGGGTTTGGGGCACGGGCTTGCCCCATTTACTGTCCCGTTTGTGATAAAAAAAAATTTCAAAAATTTTCAATTAACTATTTTTTTAAATTTGTAATTAATTATTTTTTTATTCTTCACGGGGTGAGTTTGGGGTACTGCGAATTTTTTTCGTCCCACTCGAGGTTGGGCAGCATAGGAGCAGGACTGGGTGGGGTGGCTTTTTTTGTCATTACTATAAACCCGATGAGATGACTCAAAAGTAACTGGCATTTTCTGCTGCCAAAATAAGTATATTTTCATAAGCATTAAATAGCAGGACAAAACAAATTAACATGGTCCTTCTGTATTATTTCAAGCTTATCCAGTTATCACGTGAAATTTGAAAAGCAAAAGTGCTTATACATGTGTGTGTGTGTGTGAACATATTACATTTTTTCCATTTTCTCGTGAAGGCATGTTCGATAAGTAGTGACCAATAAAATTAAATATTAACTACTAACGCATCCTTAACTTATTGAGAGAAAACAATCTACTTGAATTATTGTCGGTTCTGAAAATTTTGAGGTCTTTGATGATTATATTTATTATGAAAATTTTGAAAAACTTAAAAAATATAGTAGTAAAATAAAACATCTTTTACAATTCAAGAGATTAGGCTATCATACCATTTAGCTTTATCACATTTTAAGATGCAAAAATAGTAATCAGATTTTTGATTGAAATCATAGTTCCATTCAATATCTCTTGTTAAATGTTTGATCGAAGATAAAATTTAATCAATTTTAATTTTGAAAAGCTTCTCTCGACGGTGAAAGAAATAGTCAATAATACTCGATAAACAACTCAAGCATTTGCAGTGTTTTTTAATTGACAAAGAAAAAGATGCAAAAGCTATGCATTATTGTCGTGTTTCAGTCCTCTGAAACGTACACCATTCAATTGAACCACGGATTTTTATTTTTTTAATTATCATGATCGTATCTGATTCAAAAAAGTTACAAGTTGAACCAAATTAAATAAAAAAAGTTCGTAAAATTTTAGGCCCCTTAAAAATTTGAGGTTGTATGCATTGTCTAGTCGGCTTTCGCATAGGGTTGTGCCTAACTTGAATTCTTGATTGCATAACGTACGAATGTGGGTTTCACCATATTTCATTCATAACTTTTACGATTTGTTGTTTGAATCGATGATTTAAGATGAATTCATATAAGCACACCGAACATATTGAAACATAGTGCATGTTTGATTCTCATTAATTGAAAAAAAAAATGAGTTTCAAATATTATTTTTAATAGAATACGTGGTTAAAAAGTATCGAATATTTTTTTATACGTGTAGAATATTTTATTATGTGATTGTGTAATTAAAAATGATCCTATAACAAATTATAAAATAAATTAATGTGTACATACATGCTTGAATTATATACGCTCGTCTCAAAATCGAGAAATATAAAAATAAATTTTAACAACAAGCGAACATCATCAATATCTTCGAGTGTATGAAAACGTACTGGTGTAAATAACAAAAATAATGGCCCAATGGTAACACCTTTATAAAACATAGTACTAAAAATGGAATCCTAAGGCTTTAGTTTTGAATGATAGCAATGAATTAAAGTTTTTTCCTTTTGGCTAAGGTAAGTTGTAAATTTAATAACTAAATCAAAGATTCCAGAACCCGACACAATCATAGATATTGAGCTTCCCCCACCCCACCCCCCAACAAAAGATCAACGGTCAATATCAAAACATCATATCATGTACGGCCGCTAACACTCAAGTGTACTTTTATACGTATTATTTCCTCCTCCTCTCTCTACACACACACACAAACAAACTTATTTATAGACACACTTACACATGTTTGGCTAATTTCAAAAGTCAGTCCATTTACTTGTATATATACACAGTATAAATATGTAATTTTATAGTATGTAGTTTTTTCTAAAAATTATAAGCAAATTCTTGAAGCGTAGCCAAACATGCAATAAAGTAGTGGCGGTATAAATATGTCTATTACCCTTTCATATTACTATCATCCCTGTCGATTTCCCTCCCTCCCTCTCTTTGCTGTTTCCCCAGTCAAGAAATTTCGTTTGCCTTTGTGAAAAACTCAAATTTCAAAGATTTTGAAAAGTGATTCTGGGAGAAGTACTTATTTTTCTTTCTTGAAGCCTCATTTCACCCGTTGCATAAACAACTTTTGAATCGGGAACTTGAATTCTCAAAAGCAAAAGTTTATATATGTGACTTGATTGAATTCTGCAGAAATTCTCTGCATTTTCCAGTTATAAGTTGTCTTTGATTTGCTTAAATTCGGGTAATTTTGGAATTACTTTGTGTTGAGAAAATTCAGTTTCTATTTGCATTTTAGCTTCAGATTTGGATCTTATCTAATTTGTCAGCTCGTCAGACCTCAATTTGTCCAATTTTCTCCGATGAGTTCTCGGCTTCTGTGTTTATGCATGGATATGTATGTAATTTTGCTTGTATATCTGGTGTTTGTATGAATGATTGAAGCATGGAAAAAAGTTTGATTTTTGGTTATTGATTCATTCTTAATTACTGTATTCTAAAAGGTTTAAGCTTTAATTGATTTCGTTTATTAATTGGAGTAATACTTATTGTTCCAATTGCAGGGTTTATTGGCTGTGGATTTGATCTCAGCTTTATATGTAAAGTCAAGAGATCAAAGTTCTGCATATGAAGTGACATTCAAGTTTCAATATTAATTGGTGAATTTGAGCTTTTGAAGAAAAATGGTGTTTGTTTTGGGAACTTTATTAGAAAAGATGAGCAATCTATCGACATCTGATCATTCGTCAGTGGTCTTCATTAACTTATTTGTAGCTCTTGTGTGCGCTTGTATAGTGATCGGTCATCTATTGGAGGAGAATCGTTGGATGAATGAATCTATTACTCCGCTTGTAATTGTGAGCGTATATACACATATATGTGGACTTCTATGTAATGTATCTGTTTGGTTCGTGCACACGTGAGTTTTTGGACACATGTTTTACTCTTCATATGTGTGTTTTAATCCATATTGATCGTTTAATTGACAGGGTATATGCACTGGAGTTGTGATTCTATTAATTACTGGAGGAAAAAATTCGCATCTTTTGGTGTTTAGTGAGGACCTTTTCTTCATTTATCTGCTTCCGCCAATCATTTTTAATGCTGGGTATGTAAAGCATTATAAGCATTCTATTCCTTGATTTGGAGAATAGTGGTTGGTTCTTGTATTATTAATTTTATTAAGACTTCCTTTATTTGAAATCTATGAATTGGAAAGTACTATCAGGTTTTCTATTAGTAATTTTCATGATACGATTTATTAAAACAACAATGAGGAACCTGTAAATGAGATTGCGAATTTTTTTAGTTTTTAACAAAATTTGACTTGTAAGTATTAGCTAAGTTAGTAAACAGCAATTATATATGCAATGGCGATGCTAAGTTACATGGTTTGCTTTGCTCTAATAATCAGGTTCCAGGTTAAAAAGAAACAATTCTTTCGCAACTTTATGACTATAACGCTGTTTGGAGCAATTGGTACTCTGATATCCTTCATCATCATATCACTGGGTAAATCCTTTTTTCTTCTGTTATTACTGTTTATATCCAAATAGCAAAGTGCTGCTTTCTCTTAATATGCATGCTAATCGTTTTGATGTTTATGGTGAGATACAAACAGTATAAGGAATGTCTGTGTGCGCGCGCATATTTTTTTGAACAAGCTGACGCATAAATCCTATGATAAAAGATGACAATGTTCTTCCATTTCCTTTTTTAACTTTTTACCATGAAAGTGGAGTTTATGTTAGTAAAAGTCTGGATTGTATACTTGAAAGTTCTTACATGCTATTCTCGAGTTTGTTCTGAACCCTTCTCCTGTTTAAAAATGGCAGTTAAAGTGAAATTCTTTAGTAGAACGTCACAGAAATGAGACATTCTCTCTTGGATATTTATGCTTAATTGTCGCAATTGTTGTCAGACTCCAGTTCTTCGTGTAGCTCCAAATTTTAATTTAGCAATTTCTTTTTGCTGGAAGAGAAGCACATGCACGAGAGTGTGAGCAACTTCAAGCAATATGATTTATATCAACATTTTTGTCCTGCTTTCTCTGCTGAAGTGGTGCTCGTTTTTTAAGGATAGACTGGAAACATTTGAGGGGAAAGAATTGAAAAGAGAAGAAGAATTTATTTTGTAGAATTTTTTTTACTGTCAGTATTCCATTTGTTTCATCGTTTAGGGTATAAATGTCGATCTGTTGTTGATTACTGTCTCTAAATTTTGTACCAGGGGCCATTACCTTTTTCCAGAAAATGAATCTTGGTCTTGCAATAGGAGATTATCTTGGTAGCAGCCGCTTTCTTTCTGTAATCCCTTTTAATTGTAGCTAATAATTTCTTGTAACTCACTATACTCTTTTTTTCCAGCAATTGGAGCAATTTTCGCTGCAACAGACTCTGTTTGCACCTTGCAGGCATATTTTGTTACTTTGTGCTGTTGATTTTAGAATCAGAAATGATAGCCTTATGCATGAACTCTGATGGTGCAGGTGCTTAATCAGGATGAGACTCCCTTACTATACAGTCTAGTGTTTGGCGAAGGCGTTGTAAATGATGCGACGTCTGTGGTGCTTTTCAATGCAGTCCAGAACTTTGACCTTTCTCATATCAGTACAAGTGTAGCTCTGCAGCTAGTTGGGAATTTTTTATATTTATTTATTACAAGCACTTTGTTGGGAGTTGTTGTAAGTCTCCTTCCTTCCTCACCCCTCTTTAGGGGTCGTGTGCCATTTGTGCTTTTGAATTCTTTTGAATCACAGTATTGGTAAGTTGTAACAATTGTACTTCTACTACAGGCTGGACTGCTTAGTGCATATGTCATAAAGAAACTGTATTTTGGAAGGTCTGTGTTTAATTTCCACAACAGTCCTCTTGCCCTCAATTAAGTTTAATTTATAAATTTATTTTTAAAAAAAATTTATGTTTGCATGAGAGTTTGAAAAACTTCACAAGGCACATCAGATTCCAACCAAGGAATAGAATTCTTGTGTGCCACATGTGCTCATCCCCACCATACCACACGATGAAAATTTTGAAAGCTTGCCAGTGGTTCTTTGTTAATCTTTTGATGCTTGGTTTTTTATTAATTATTCGTTAAATGAACGCCAACAGGTGATTTCTTTACTATTAAATTCTTTAAGACTGATTTCTTATCAATTCCAGGCATTCCACTGATCGTGAGGTTGCTATTATGATGCTGATGGCTTACCTTTCATACATGCTCGCCGAAGTAATATTTTTAAACATTGCATTTTTTAGGTGTTATATTTGAAGCTCTACACTTTTGAATTTAGGTGTTAAACTCTTCAACTTGATATATCATGCAGTTATGTGATTTAAGCGCTATTCTTACCGTATTCTTCTGTGGGATCGTGATGTCACACTATACTTGGCATAATGTCACTGAGAGCTCAAGAATCACCACCAAGTATGGGTTCTCTTATAATACCAGACCATTTGAGACACATTTGGTTCTTTTATGTTACTTTCTCTTCCCCATGATAGATTTATATTAATGTATATCATCAACTCTTCCACAGGCACACCTTTGCAACACTGTCATTTGTTGCCGAGATATTCATATTTCTTTATGTTGGTATGGATGCCCTTGACATTGAGAAATGGAGATTTATAAGTGACAGGTATGGTTGCTACGTAATTGAAAATAGTCGCTGTGACATCTTTTCTGGACTAGGAACATGTTAGGCTAAGTTTTAAAGTTTTTTTTTTTCAGGTTTTTAGTAAATTTTGAAATCCCGAAAAGAACTTTTCAAATAGTAATGGGCATTTTATATATTGCTGGTTGGATGTATTTCTTAATTATTTTTTTTCCTTCTCAATTGTCAGCCCCAAAACATCGGTATCCGTGACCTCTATTCTCCTGGGATTGATTTTGGTTGGAAGAGCAGCCTTTGTTTTTCCTTTATCATTCTTGTCCAACTTGACCAGGAAGTCTCCATATGAAAAAATTGGCTTTAAGCAGCAAGTATGAGCTCAAATATTCTTATTTCAACCATATGAGATTCTTCATTTGCTTAGCCCTCCTAATAATTTTACCAATTTTTATCCGCAGGTCACAGTGTGGTGGGCTGGTCTTATGAGAGGAGCTGTTTCCATGGCCCTTGCTTATAATCAGGTAAATTATTGTATATATCTGTCTTGGGGTGGTTATGCTGTACACTGCAGAAAAAACTCATTCCAGGGGGAAAATATATATAAATGCTCAAGATGAGCACACATTTCTGTGATGCTCTCTTTTCTGCATCAGGGAAAGAAAATATACTGTGCACAAAATGAACATATACTGCTGTGTAGTGCTTTCCTATTGCCACTTTGGCGCCGACTAAGGAAAGGGTGAAAGGATGGTGATTATATATTCTATAATACAGGAATAATCTGACCGAGCCGTTAATTTTTTATTTTATGTAGTTTACAAGATCAGGACATACTCAACGACATGGGAACGCCATCATGATTACTAGTACAATATCAGTTGTTCTTTTCAGTACTGTGGTAAGACATCTTAAGCTTTTACAGGAATGTGTAAATTAGTACGTGGAAGATAAAAAAATATATAAAAACAACAAACTAAGCCTTGTTTCTTATAAATTTGGATCGGCTACATGAATATTTTTCCTTGACACTTAGATCATGTAAGCAACCTTTTTGGCCAAACACATTTGAGCTTGTTTGAAAATTACCTGTTTTGGGCAATTTTTAGTTTAAGAGCCTACTTTTCTATAGGTATACTTTCCACAAAAAAGTATTTTACTCTGAGAGGTAAACTAACCATGCTTTTATTGTGAACTTTCAAAAATTAAAAAAGTAGTTTTACTCTTTTTAAGGTAAGGTAAACATGCTATAAGTGTAATTTCAGAAACGATCACTCAATTTAATGTTTCATTTTAAATCATTTGCTAATTATTCTTTTAACGACTTGTAGGTGTTTGGCTTGATTACTAAACCTTTGGTGAGGCTCTTGCTTCCCTCATCAAAGCAATTAGGCAGAATGATCTCTTCAGAGCCAGTTACTCCAAAATCCTTCATTGTACCACTTCTTGGCAATGAACACGATCCTGAAGTTGATCTGGACGAACAGAATTTTGTGAACGGTCAGGATTCAGAAACTAATCGAGGTGATCGAAATGGGATCCGTCCAAGCAGTTTACGGATGCTCTTGAGGAAACCTACACACACTGTACACTATTATTGGAGAAAATTTGATGATGGCTTCATGCGTCCTGTTTTTGGTGGACGGGGTTTTGTACCATATGTTCCAGGCTCTCCAATTGAACAAAGTGTGCATCAATGGCAAGGAGAGGCCAAACACTAAGCATATAGTCTCTGGTGGCTCATTCAATCAGGTTTTGGCATTCGTTTGTTAATATTATCGAGTGTTCTTTTTCGTGTGGATGATGGCGGTGTCTAAATTAGCATAGTTTGCACAAATTTATTCATTGCAGTTGTATTGGTTCGTTTTTGTTTCCCCTCTGGGTAGTTGTTGACCCAATAGTTTGTTTTTTGGGAAATGCGGTCAGGTTTTCCCCTCCCCGGCCGAGGTTTTGGAACACCAAATCGGTGTATATTTTGGAAGCACAAATCGTTGTGTGACTTTATCTAAGTTGTTTTAACCATCACAATTTTTGAGCTATAATCATAATGCAATTATATTTTTTGTTGCGTTTGTGGATTATGATGTTCTATGCTCAAATTTTTTAGACATTTTCGGGTATTTGAGGAACTTTATTGATAATATCCATTCCGCTGAACAACAATGTATAAGCTTAGAATTCATAATGTTGATCCGAGAAATATGTAGAAAATTACTCGCATTTTCTGTTGTTCGAAGAAATTACAATTCTTTTACATTCATTATTGAAAAATATTGTTTGAGACCTATTAACAATTATTATAGTACAAAAGATGGCATAATAAACCAGCCACCACCCCTCCACTATATAGCACACTGGATTATAGTTACTCGAGCATAATTTTTTTTTTTTATTTAGCACGTAACAAGAACCCGACAAGGAGAGAAATCAGGGCGACCATGCAAACGAACAGCGGGGGGAAACCAACTTGAACTTTATTCTTACTCTTTGATCTCCTCAACATTGCCTGTAAAGATGGATAGAGACCATATGTCAACAAGCAAGACGAAACCAAACATTTAATCAAATCTTATATACAGACCAAAAAATATGGAGACCAAGACCAAATGCATATCAGAAGTTGGCATTTTAATTGATGAATACTATAGCCCACCGATGCATTTAATAGGGTACCCGCCAACTTTTGGGGAGGCGGAGGGGGAGGGGGCAACATCAGCAAATTACGATGAGATTTTTGATAAAATCTAAGTAAACAAAGAAACAAATTAAGAAATGTAGTTCACCATCTGTATTTTCCTTGAAACACCTGATAATTCCCTTGTTTACTAGAATAGGTAAATTATCCCCCACCAACTTAGTGCTTGTTGGTGAATGCTTATATCAAAAAATTAAGTCGCGAGTCACATAGGATGTTTGAATAAAAAGTGGCTTTGACTAGCTTAAATTTAACAATATCTTAAAACAAGATAGAGAAAATAAAAGTAGTGTAGGATGTCACCCACCAATTCTTGCTTTAATGTTTCCTTCTCATGAATGGCACTGCATTTTTCTTCTTTTAGCTTCATGATGGTACTTTCAGCCTGTAAAGAACATAACAGATAACAGTGCTTAGCATTTTCTGAAGAAGCATAAATGAACATTAATTGACGAAATAAGAAAATAGTGTCAGTCAACAGCGTAGCACTTTCTTTCCCTTTCCCTTTCGAAGAAGAGGCCTTTAAACCAGAATATTTCTTCCAACACTAATATGCATTTAATTTATGAATTAAAGCTGTGAAATTACAAAAAATATCGGAATCATGTGGGGTAAGCAAACAACATAAGTGCATATTTGGTACAGTAGACATGATTCAACATTATAGTGAACAAAACTTTAGCTTCATTTTCTTCTTTAATTCTAACAATACTATCCAATCCTTGCTATCACACGCATGATGTGAATCTGTTTCCTAAAACAAGAACTTTTATCAAAATAAAGCAATCTCCTTCACACGAAGAGAGATGCTCACACTATAGCTCTACTAGTGTTTATAACAATACGCCCCTGTTTGATCCCCATCTCTCAAAAACTTATTTTTCAACAAACTCATTTTCAACCACACATTTACTCGATAAAATAAATTTACACGGAAACACAAAACTTTTTATTTCTTTATAATCACACATTCTCCAAAAGCATCACTATTACAAAATCTATTTTTTCAAAAAAATGGGGCTCGAACATATCTTATATTATCAGCAGACGCACAAGTCATTGAGAAAAGAGAAGACAATGCAGGAAACAGATTATAACTTGTCAACATTGAATATTTTTTGGTGCCTACTTCCAAAAAAATATATATAAGTGTCTCCATGGTTCCAACTTTTAGCATAAGCAATAAAAAGGCTAACCTCAATTAGCTTTGAAACCAAGGCACTTATCTTTGTTTTCAACTCCTGAACATCTTCTGATAAACTTTTTACTTCCACATCCTCAAAGTGTCTTGATTTTGTCATTTCCACATCCTGATCTCCTCTTGATTTTGTCCCTTCAACATCCTCAACTAGTGTTGATTTTGTCACTTCTACATCCTCAACCTGTCTTGATTTTGCCACTTCCACTTCCACTTCCACATCCTTAATTTGTCTTGGTTCCTGCTTGCTAGGGCTAAACTCCTGATCCTTAGTAGGGACTAACTTGGAACTTTCCACAGCCTTCGGAGATCTAGAATCTTCCTTGTTTGCAGCCATTTTGACATCCTCTCCATTCTTAACCAGCTGCCTCTCAGTGAAAATTAATAATTAGATTAAGTCTCTTAGGAAAATATTCTTGAATCTAATAAGAAATATTTGATTTAAAATTCATTGAAAAATGAAATCTTACAATCCGGATGTCAAACTTCATAGTGATTACTATCACTACCATTATCCCAGAAGTTAACAGTATAAAATTTTTAAGATGTTTCACTTAAAATGAAAGTTCAAGTCATGAGACATGCAAAACCACGTGATATAATATGATACACATGATATAATAGATATTGCATAACCACTTCATTTTCTTTTTCCTCTTTCCAAATAAGGGTGCAACTTCGTCATACAAGTGATAAAGCACAATCAATCGTGTTCAAGAAAACAGTTCTAGCATGTTTTTCTCATCAAGCTGAAGTTAAAAGAATAAGTTGCCCGAATCCTGCCTCGATTTCCCATGGTTAAACGTGTAAAGTAAAATTCGAATTTCTCACCAACTCAGGGAGGGAATTTTCAACTCCCATCTGCAATTTTTCTTCCTGCATTGAAGTCTCATAAGATGGTTCTGGCTTCAAAACTCTATTAACTGGTAGAAACACTGGAGATTGAGGTGGACTAGTCCAAACAACCCTAAGCTTGGTCTCTTCAATATAGTTTTTACTATCTTTTGCAAACTGCCAGAGCAAAAGGAATAAAAAAATACTGAAATCAATCTTCAGAATATTTTTGATCATCTGTTGCAAAAGTGCAAAAGAAAGAGCGAGAAATCATAAAAAATATACAAATTAGAATATTCTTACCATGGGAGGAATTTCTGCTTCAGTTGTGTCAAATGGCACAACTGTACATTGAATCAGGAATTTATCCTTGCACTGCATATCATCTGGAGCTGATTTCTGTGCTTGCATGATAACTGAATGTCCGAAGATGGCAAAAATCAATTAGCAGATAGGGAAGTCTAACAGCAGCAAGAAATGCAGGTTGAAAAATGAAACACTTCTAGTCATCCGGAGCTTATGCGATATAAATAATAAAGGTATAAACATGGTGAAGCAAAAAAGGAACTGCGAAAAGTGCTTGACACAGAAAATTTTAGAATTAGCATTTACAGCTAATTGTTTATAATGTGTGTGGACATCTTTGCAGAAGCTGGGATCTGGGATTGACATCTGCAAAGTATGCATCCAAGTAAACTCCTAACTTCAGCTTTCTGGAGCAAGGAATAGGATATAAAAACTCTGAACCATCATGTAAGGGACATCTGTTTAGGTTTATATCTATAAGCTTCTATTCATATTTTGACAGTTTACAATCTGGTTTTCTTGGCAGAAGTAAATGAAAATCCTTCAACTCTTCCTACAGATAGGTTTTCAACCAATTTAAAAATATGTTTCCTTTTACAAAACGCAATGCATGGCCTTCGAACAAAATTTGTGATCGTGTTTTTCTTGTTTAAACTTCCACCTCCATCAATCACACATAGTTGTTTATTAGTGGTATATAACATGAAACTATAACAAACCTGTGAAAGGACATGTTGACTCTGGCTTGATTATGCCTACATTAGGGCGTACACAGTACTTCTTCGGTGATGTAGTCTTCACCTGCCAATATATTTGCAGTCTTTTAATAAATATCTTTGAAAAAAGAAGCTTGCATTTACATCACATTTTCCCATAGGAATCCTTACAATTGAAAATAATGAATGCTTAAAAACTAAGATAATCATGCCTGATGCCACTAGACTAAATTTAAATTCTATTCAAATAAATGCAAGTTAAGTGAATTAGTGTGCTCTTAGTATATGATCAGAAGTTACTACCTTGAAAGCTACATGTTGATCGGTGACATTGGTGAGGTCAACAATACACGAACTTTGTTTCATCGCCTCAACTAAAGAAGGGAAGAGGAGAGTCAGAGCCGTGCAATTGTCCAAGTAACAAATTGTACATAGAACACAATAATTATCATCTAAATAATGTAATGATCTGATGAAATTGACAAATCACAATATAGCCTCCATTTAGGAAGAGTTTATAAATGGTTTAATTTATAAATAGATAGAAATGAATGGTGAGTAAATGGATAGTACTTGTGGGTCCATTTGGAATGTGTGGTTGAAGATGAAGGTTGACCATTTATAAATGATTTATAAAGTTTGGCAAACGGAAGCATAGTGAGACAAAAAAAGGAAAGGAAGGAGATATAACAAAGCCATTCTCACATTTTCCCATATAAGAAATGGAAGCGGAAAGAAAATGAGTTTTGCTCCAAGTACAGGGAGCAAACTCACAAGGGCCTGTCGGGTCACTTACACTGGCGGGCCTACATGTTTTAAAAAAGAAAAAAGAAAAAAAATACACCCCATGTACAGTGAGTTGCCTGGTAGTGAACCACCCCCCTCCCCTGTGATGCTACACCTGTACGCGTAGCATCACTCAAATAAAATACATAAGGTAACAACACCGGTCATTTGAATTGTATATATCATCATTACTCAATTATGCATGTATTGTCAAGATTCTTATTTTTTTAATTGACTAAGCGAAGAATCATCATTTAAGGAAACTGCTTCCATGCCGTTTTCTTAGCTATCATATAATTGGTTCTTTTCATATGAGAAGAGCCTTAGGTAATTCAATCAGTATGTAACAACACTACAACAAGGTGGCAAACATAGAGCACTGAGTGAGTACCAAGACAATATAGATGAGTGAACTCTTAAACTCTAGGAGCGATAGCCCTTGAGCTTAATAGAGGTCAAACCAGATGCATACATCTCACAATTTATTCAAGTATCCACAAAACAGAATTAGGTTGTGCAAGTCAAAAGTATCCAAGTACAGTGGACGCTCATAATTTTATGCTTCGCCGCATGGAATTTAGTTTGGAAGTTAGATTTAGAAAAAAAATTATTCCACATTGAATGGGAACTGTCATGTTTATATCCGGAAAGCCAAAGTCCATCCACTACAATATAAGCGTATGTAAGTCAATGCAGCCACTATGCTAATGCATCTTTAAGCAGCTATTCTCCTAAAAGAATAAAAATAACGAACAAATTGCCATATCTTCAAATATGTTATGTACTCCTACTTTCCAGTATTAAATTATTAATTGTGCTCAAGCAAAGAATACTCACATAATTAAATGTCAAGAGCATAACAAATGGATTCTTCACATATCTATTCACGCGAGTTACATAATTGCATGATTTCGTTTCTTTCACTTACCTATGAACTTAAGCTCCTGTGGCTGAATCTCAACTAGCCGAGTACTCATAATTCTTGTAATCTGAAACAATATACGCAGTCAACTGAGTTGACTCCACATCTCAAAATTATAGAGAGCAATCTTCAACTGATTTATATTAATAACATGATCTTGCTACATGTACATTAAGATTTATATAATGGATTACATAATGTACGTGACTCTATCATTTGTCATTTTAAAACAAAGTCAACTTTTTCATTCAATATTTTCCCTCCACGTCATTTTCAGTAACCGTTTATGTACAAGTAGCAAAATCCTTAATAACAACGTCCATACCAAATTCATTTCTTTACTCACTTTAGAAAGAAATTCAAAATAATACTCTGGTAATAAATATGGAACTTCCACTTCATTTCCAAATGTACAATTTCATCTAATTACATATAACGCATGATCAATTTTCATTCCCCCACATCAAAGAACAATAGTTGAAACAAAACCCACTACAGGAAACTGTTGTACATCCTAAATCACTGATACCTTTCTATAAAAAGATGAAAAACTGTTTTAACCTTACAAATTTCCTCTTCTGGTTTCTGGTTTCTAAGAATCAGAGTAGAAATTCAACAGAGCACAACATATTACTTATAAACATATCTTAATCATCATTATTATGAAACATTACTAACATTTAATACACATACACACAAAAAATGAAAGAAACTTATTACTAGTAAAAAGAGATCGCGTGAGCCTTTACAATCGGATTTTTTAGAGGGAATTGAAATTAAAAAAAAAGGGAACTTTAGGGTATCATGAGATCGGTAGAGTTTAGTGGCACTGGTTGAGAAAAACCTGGATATAGAGAGGGAGAGAGGAGAGAGAGAGAGAGAGGTGGTGTGGGGTAGCTGATATCAAAAACTACGGGGCTACAGTACTGCGGAAAATGGAGTAATTTAACGGTAGTTGGTATCTATGCACTTGAGTCCAAAACACTCAGTTTAGATCCTTAATTACGAGATTCTTTTCAAGTACACATAGAAGTGGCAAATGAATTTAGCCGCTCGTATTCGGTCCATGGGCAGATGGGACACATTTTGAGATAATTTATGGATCGAATTGAGCTCGCTTTCATAAAATCAAGAGCCTGATTGTAGGCATTTTTGAAAAAAAATGAGTTGTCGCGTGGACGACTTAGCTCGATCCTTAAGGCGTGACGACTCAGCTGGATTCTTAAGGATCGAGCAGAGTTGAGCTTCGAATTTTAAAAAAGAGTCAAGCTTAGTTCATCCCATTTTCATCCCTAAATGCACATAATGATCACATATCGCATCTCGACATACTATTTCAAAGGCATGGCTGGCTACTCAATTAGGAAAATAAAAATAAAAATTATCATGTATTTCCCTCCATCGACCATCGATAAGCGTAGACAGCCTTGAGGATAAGCAAATTGAGCGACCGCACATGACCTAAATATTGTAGGAGTATAAAAAAAATGTCATAGGTGTGTATATATATACTAGGTTTAAGCAACGTGCAATGCACGTTTGCTTTTTTTGGTTTAAGTATTAAATTTTTATTAATAAATATGTAATTTTTTTGGTTAATTAAATAACTAATGATGTAATGTTTATATGATTGATAAATAATTACACATTGTGATATATTAAAAAAAGAGCATTAATAGAATCATAATCAATTTTTAGAATGAATGTTAGTGTAAAGACAAAAAAAATTGTGTAAGTTTGTGTTTCGTACTATTATATTATAT
>CAIGRF010092287.1:0-11220 GCA_903798235.1 Fraxinus ornus
CTATCGATATTTTTTCCTCATCAATATTATAGGGAATTATAAGTTTTCAAATTGATGATTAGATGATAGCCTTCCGTATTTAGACAAGTTATGCATCTTGATTTCAAATTTCAACTGATACCCTTTAGTATGTTTTGAATGCATACAAAACGGACCAGGTGGGGAAAATGCAAAATTTGGTTCTTGCACAGATGTAGTGGTATTGAAGTGGGCCAAGCTGCCTTGAAGGTGGACCCAGGACTTGGAACTACGGACCACATGCGCCAAGTAGACCTAACCATTTAGCATGAGGACAATGTTACATGTATACCCTTTTTTTACCTAATCTTTTATCTACACTCACAACAGGGTGTGGAGACCACACATTTGAGAGTTTTTTATTCACGCAGGCCCCACGCGCCTGTAAGAGGGTATAATATTTTCGGTACACTATTTTCGATACAAATAGAATTATCCTTTAATATGATTAAATGTTTATAGATGCATTTCAAATTGACTGAGCCCTTGTTATTTGAAATTTCTATATGATTCCATCTGCTGTAATTGTAATGTGCTTGGAAGAAGCAAAATTAATTTTGAGATTCCAATAATTAATTATGTTTTCTGATTTAGGTATTTTGAACACCATCGACTTTGTTAATTGATTATAATATAAATCTTTTATATAATATATTTTGTTTGTTGTTAACAAGTTCACAATTTGTCCATAATATACTTATAGATTTGGCATGCATACTACGATTTTGAGGGGCATAATTTATGAAGTTCTTGCCTCATGCCCCCAAAATCACATGACTGGCGCTGGCGCTGCAACACACTTCCAAAAAATAGAGAAATACATATTGAGAAATAAATATTGAGACAACGATATCTATACATCACAAAATAAATAAATAAATCAAAAATCACAAGGAAAGTTACTTCTCAAGGTTAACCAATTCTTGGAAAAGTTAATCCTCTTGGTTAGCCTAAGAAGTGACGTTCACACATGGATTTGATACGGCGGGAGGTGGAGGAATGTCATCATTCACAAAAGTCGGAGTTATTATGTTAGGAGTAGAATCGTTTGTCGAAACTATGTCCGTTCGATAGATGGCAGAGTCATGGCCATAGGGGGAGGTAGGGGGATATTGAATCATCGCTAACAGAATTGGAATGCTAAGAAGATAGAGTTTCATCTACATTTTCTTTGTGAGCTTTAAGGAATTTTAAGTTCCATTTAGGATAAAAACTTCTAATAATGTCAATGATTTTATTTCCCTGTTCCTCCATCTCATCTTCATAAAGGATGGCTTCACCTAGAATCCGCTATGGCAATCTTTGTCTCATAATTTCCCACCTGGTTGCGAAGTAGGACGATTTCATTCTTTGCACTTTCAAGGTCCTTAATAGCAGTATAATGTTCAACTTTTATAATTTGAAGCTCATTTTGTAATTTCTTGATCTGTTGATTGGCCTTTTCAATGAATGCCGTGTTATTCTCATTGGCTAGCTCTAGATCTTTATCAGTCAACAACTTAGCTTTGTTGGCAGCATGAGCTTCAGCATTTTTAGCCAAGTTCTTGTACTTCGCCTTTACATTTTCCAATTCCTCCACCCTCTTCCGAAGTTATGCAGACCAATTCTCAAATCTCACCACATTCCTCTCCAATTAAGTAGCTCACAGAACGCATACCTTGTATTCCGCGTGCTGATCGTGATTAAGCATTGTATCTCACGAAAGATGAGCATCAATAAATTTTTCCTTTCTGTCGGAATAATCTTCTTTGTCTGTTTCTCCCAAGATTTGTTAAAGTACAAATAATCGGACATCGCTGCCCGAGAAACGAAGGATGGGAGGCCGAAAGGATGTCGAAATCTAATTCCCATTATGTAGAGGGTTGAATAAATATTTCATGTCCAACCTCTCTGAGAGCTGATCCCTTGTAGAATGAGATCTCTTGGTGTTCGAATGAAGGTGATCATTACCCAACACCTTACTTTTCCCATAGTAGATTCCCTCGAGGAATCAGCTTAGGAACCGTCGGAGTAGACTCCAAGGTGAATGTCCTTAAGGAAGAAGAGTAGTCGCAACAACAGTAGATAACCCTCCAGGTTCTCGCGAATGTATAGTTTTCTTCAAAGAAGTACCTTTGGACCCACCCCACGCCCGCCCCTTGCGAAGACATACCCTTTTATCCTCCAACCGTCAGCAAAGTAACGTCCTTAGGAGGAATTGACACTTTGAGAAGTTTTCTTTTGGCACTTCCAACTTGGGTTCACATCAAAATCAATCATCACTAACAAAGCAAAGAATCAAGTTAGAAATATTGAAAAAAAAAAAAAAAAAAAAAAAAAANAAAAAAAAAAAAAAAAAAAAGCCATGTTTAGCATATACGCTCGCCCATCATAGTTTATATTCTTGTATTGTAAAAGTTTGAATTTGAAGGATGAAACGGTCTCTCTGCACGAACCAGTAGATTTGGATTAAGAATCGGAGTCATAAGAGTTCGAAGATCAAAAAGTGCTCAACCTCCAATAAATATTTCATTTTCCTGGAAGAAGTATTAGTATAAATCAAAGCAAAAATTAAACGAAGGCAAATAGTAAATTCATTGTACTCGTGATATTTTCCATAATAACGAGGCATGGTTGCGATAGGATTTAGGTCGTTTGGAGGAAGACCCCATTTGCCTCGTACAAAGAAGAAACTTTCTTTCCAATTTTACACTTTATATGGAGTAGTTACAAGTTTGGAGCAGATTTTGGGAGAGCAAGGAGAACGATAATAAAAGCTCTTTTGGGGATTAACTTTATTGTCAGTATTTACTGGGTGGTAGATCGACATAAAAATATCCGAGGATAACTCCCCCTCTAACCACGCAGTGGTCCACCAAAGGAAAGGCCCAACTTTATGAGCCACTCATTTGGAGAAAATTGGGTGGGGACAAGGTTAAATGAGCCAAGAACCTTGCGGAAGAAATGATGAAAGGGAATTCTAAGTCCCATGTCCATTGAATACTTATATATAGAAATGTAAGGTGGTTTGTAACATCCCAATACTACTGGTTGTTAGATTTAAATTTAGGATTGAAGTGCGCTATTATTAAAGTTTAATGACTTTATTGGTAATTGACCTAGTCTAATGACCTTATTCGTTATTGACCAATAGTTTGAGGACCTAAGTGGAAAGTTATTTGGGAAGTTAGATTAAATCATGCTTAGAACACATGTAAGTATGCTAATTAGTCTTGATTAAGGATGATTCATTAACCACATGCATTTTTCACACCACATTTCAAGTCAAGTTAATTGATTTGACCACATGATTAAAGGTATTAATTTGACCATTTTAATGACAATACACCATTTATGCATTTACCATCTCTAACATCTAGCCATTTCCTTTCACTTTTCTACACATGGTCAAGAATTTACCNCCCTATTTATAGGAGACAAACCTTAACACTACACTACCTAAAACAATCATTTACACACTTTCCCTCTCTATCTCTATAACTTTATTTCTCCGCTTTTCTTTTCCTCGTTAATTTTATGTTCGCACCATTATACAATCACATGTGAATAATCAATCACGCATGCGACTCAAGGATCTCTATCAACAATAACTCATTTTTATCAATTTGAATTATCCAATGAAAAGGTAAGTTGTGCTTTATGTTTATGGTGACTAATGTTTATGTATGTAATATTTCTACGGCTATGTTATGTTTTGGTCTATATTATGTATGCTCTATTAAGATTGGATCGGAGTTTAGTAGTGCTATGCACGAGAATTTAGTATCACCTAAGTTCGATCTAATTTTCGTGTCTTCTTATACAAGTTATGATTTTTTCGTAGAAATACATATATGAATTCATTATCCACTCATGCTTACTGAGAACTATTCTTATTCTATTATGTCTCTACTTTCAGACAATTGATGATTCGAGGTGGTCGGTGCGGAGATGGCTTATGGTGGCAAAAGATTCGATAATAAAATTCTTACGTTGTCAAACTATTATTATTGCATTTAATTTTAAATAAGTTTAAGATATTCCTTCTTTCAAGTAATTTAATAAACTCATTACATCATTTGAATTTTAGTAAGTGTTTAAATAAATTATATAATTGTGTTGAATATCCTTCAAATTTGCTTAGTTTATGATTTAGTGACACTGAAATCGTTAAGGATTGGAGTCGCTACAATTGATATCAAAGCTAAGAGTTTTTAAAAATCGATTTTGTAGATTAACATATATTTTCAAGATTTTGAATTTTACGATTTTTTTAAAATGTGAATTAAGTTGTTCTAAGTCACTAGCCACTATGCCATCCTCCACGGCTCGACTTCCTTGAACCATGTACGTATGCATTTTAAGTATTCATGTCATCTCATTTATGAAAGCATGTCTATTATGTGAAATAGCAATCATGAATATAGTGATAAAAAAAATATTAATTTATGATTTTATTTAGGCTTGTTATGAATAAAAGTCAATAATAATATGAAATTTTGAATGTTATAAGTGTCTATTATTATACATATGATATTATTGATAGAAGACATTAATATTAGATTTTATACTAATGTAGAAACCATGAGATATATAGATGGTAGCTATGTGATTTTAAATGCATGTTAAGCTTAGTGGTAATGACTCAGCTAGAGATTAAGTTTGCAATAATGTAGAATCACATATTACACAAATAAGATTTACAATGAATCTACATACAATAATTCATCCATTTATCACTATCTTTGTAAAAACAAGGAAAAACGGTGGTTAATTATTGGTACTTTCTCTTCAATTTTCAATTATTAGTACCCCTCCTATAAAATAATAACAACAACAACAACAACAACAACAACAACAACAACTGAGAACTTATGAATGTTTATGAATAAAGTACGTCATTCATTTATGTTTCATTTCCTCAATTTGACTCAACTCTAAATAGTTACTATTGTTTAATTACGGTTATGACACCCTAAAGCAGAAGGACTAACAATAGAAATAACCAGACCCAAGACTCCACACAACCTATTCAGCCTAAGCCTAATACATTGACCCACAGTTTGCCCAGTAGTTTCTCGCTATGATGCAAACTTTTGCGCATGTTGTGGTGCCACCACCACCTCCTCAACAGCCAACAGAACCATTTTTTTCGTCGCCTCAACTAGAACAACAACATGAAGCCGCCCCCAACACTAGGACCATTGCCGCTGTGGTTGAGCAATTCAGGAAATAACATCTCCTATCTTTCATGGTAGTACGGACCCCTTGGAAGTGGAAGACTAGCTGGTAGGTATAGAGAGAATTTTTGAACTCATTGACCGCCTGAAACCTAGAAGGGTGATATGTGCAACCTTTATGTTACGTAAATGTGCTAAGCGTTGGTGGGACACCACTACCAGATCAAGGGATCCTGATCATGTTTGGATGTGGGATGAATTCAAGGAGGCCTTTCTGAAAAATTACTACCCCACGAGTATTCGAAATCGAAAGGAGGCTGAGTTCATCACTTTGACTCAGGGGTCAATGATGTTGACTAAGTATGAGCCAAAATTTGAAGAGTTGGCTCATTATGCTCCTGAGTTTGTGGATATGGATGAGAAGAAGGCGGGATGTTTTGAGCAGGTTTGAGGGATGATTTGAAACGAACTGTCACATAGTGCTTCATCTTGAAAACTATCATGATGTGTTGGCAATGGTACAATTGGCAGATTTTAAGAACTGCACTAGTGGAAACTAAATGCAGTATAATGGACAGTTAGAGAAGCAAAAGTGGGTGGATAACAAAGGCAAAGGGAAACAAGATTATACCAAGAAGAGTAGAGGAAGTTCAACACAAAATGGCAACAAGAGTTACCTACATTGTGGAAAATTCCAGAAGCATCAGATACCATAAGGAATCAATCAACAGAGGCCATAGGAGAACAACCAGCATAGATATGGCCATGCACTATGCAGACAGGCTAGGGTTTATACACTAGTAGGGTAGGAGGAGGATCAGAATCGAAATGTCTTGGCTGGTAAAGTCCTCATATCCGACTTACTAGCTTATGTATTGATAGATTCTGGTGCCACTCACTCCTTTATAGCCCTTAAGTTTGTATGTAAACTGGATGTTATAGTTGAATATGCACAATTCCCTTTAGTAGTGACAATGCACCACTAGGATATAGTAAATACTAATCACTTAGTTAGAACGATAAGAGTAGAAATTGATGGTAGATCATTGGAGACGAAATTGTATGTATTAGATATGGACAAATTCGATGTGGTTCTTGGAATGGACTTGCTATCCAAGAATCATTCGATAATTCGTTACTTGGAAAAAGAAATGATTTTTCAAAGACCCAGGAAAGAGGAATTTCGATTATCTGTAGCTGGAGGTGGACCATTACCCCACATCTTGTTTGCATTGGAAACCCAACGGGTTAACCATTAAAAAGCACTACGGGACTCCTGATGTCCGTAATAAGTAAGGAAGAGAACAATAAATTGACAATTGACGAGGTTATGGTGGTATGTGACAGTTGCCTGGCATGCCGCCAGAACAAGAGGTAGAATTCACAATCGACCTTACTTTCGGCTCGACACCCATCTCCAAAGCC
Organism: Fraxinus ornus; assembly: GCA_903798235.1. Classification (NCBI taxonomy): domain Eukaryota; kingdom Viridiplantae; phylum Streptophyta; class Magnoliopsida; order Lamiales; family Oleaceae; genus Fraxinus; species Fraxinus ornus. The sequence goes on from CAIGRF010092287.1 coordinate 6,603, forward strand.
CCGTATAAAATGACACCTAAAGAGTTACAAGAATTGAATGCACAGCTGGAGGAACTATTGGAAAGAGGTTTCATCCGGCCCACTGTATCGCCATGGGGAGCACCTGTACTATTTGTTAAGAAGAAAGAGGGACCGACAAGGACTTGCATTGATTACAGAGAATTGAATAGAATCACTATCAAGAATAAGTATCCTCTTTCCAGGATTGAGGATTTGTTTGATTAGCTCAGCGGTGCAGTAGTGATTTTCAAGATCGATTTAAGGTATGGTTATAATCAATTGAGAATTAAAACGAATGATATCTCTAAAACCTCTTTTAGAACTCGGTACGGACACTACTAGTTCTTAGTTATGTCATTTGGACTAACGAATGCTCATGGAGTCTTTATGGATTTGATGAACCGTATTTTCCATAAGTATTTGGATCAGTTTGTTATCATGTTCATTGATGATGTCCTGATCTACCCAAGAAGTAATGAAGAGCATTTAAGGATTGTTTTAGATGTTTTGAAGAAGGACAAGCTCTATGCCAAGTTAAAAAAATGTGAGTTTTGGCTGGGGCGAGTAGTATTCCGTGGAAATATTGTCACGACCCAAAGGATAGAGGTGGATCCTAGTAAAGTATAGACAATGTTGAATTGGTCAAGGCTAACAAATGTAGGAGAAACTCGTAGTTTCTTAGGCTTAGCAAGATACTATCAAAGGTTCATTGCAGTATTCTCCAAAATATTAAGACCGTTGACACAGTTAACATGCAAAGGTGTAAAGTTTGACTAGACAGAGAGATGTGAACGGAGCTTTGAAGAATTAAAATAGAAATTGGTGAATGCCCCAGTGTTAACCATACGCAATGGGTCAGGTGGTTTTGTGATCTATAGTGATGCTTCAAAGCAAGGTTTGGGATGTGTCTTAATGGAACACAACAAAGTGGTTGCCTATGTAATGCTCCGAAAATTTTCATAGAATGGAATTTAATTTTGTATGCTATATTTTAGTGTTTTGAAAAGTTAGGGACTATAATGATATATAGTAATTTAAATTTGTATTTGGGTCATATATTTAGATTTTGACCGAGTATGATAAGTATATGAATATTAGGCTCGTTGGATAGATCGTGATTAATCATGCATTTTTGGCTCGAGAAAAGTTGATTTGAATTAACGGAGCCCAAGTTATCGAAGTCGAAAGAATTATCCTTAAATTATATTCTATATTTAATGAATTTAAATGTTATGAGGTTGCACACGTGTAGAGTCATCAACTTGTTGTATATTATATTAGTTTCTATATTATTAGTTTTCGTATTCTGTTTGAAGATAAAGTGTGCCGCCGCGTGTATGAAAAGGTATGGATTGTGAAGTGGGGTTAGTTGGCATGACTTGGTCAAAGATTATCTTTTAAAGACTCTAACCACTTCCATATATTTTTCCACTGTGCACCAACTCCTTAGGATCTAGGTTATTATTTGCCTATATATCTATATGCATGACATAATAGAATAAACACAACAAAATATTGTTGCACGGCACACAAGCAGAGGAAGAAAAACGTGATTTTAGGATTTTCATCTTTCAAGGATTTATTTAATCTAAGAAGGTAGGAAAAGAGGTGCAGTTGATTTATCCCTTTTAAATCATTTTTTTCATGCTGATGAATTTTTATACTTATAAAAGTTAAAAATATGCTATGATATGATGATATGGTCATTTCGGTACAAAAGATATGATATGATATAAGCTCTCACCGATTTCTAAAGATATAATAACGGTATGATTTTTCTGACGCATGTTCTAAAATTTTTATTAGGGATTGCACCATATTTTAAGTCATAATGAGTATTTTCATGTACTCACCCTTTTCCCTACTCCTCACAAGTTAGAACGGGTCGTTAGTTGGCAAGCGATGAGGTGCAGTTGTAGTACCAAAATTTATGGGACACAATAAAATAAATCAGTATAACGTACCTTAAATTCCAAAGTTTAGCATAAATCTTTAGTTGTTTTAATTTATTAGACTCGTTCAATTTATTTTTGAAATATGGGACAAATTTATTTGGACATGTAATTTCGTATGATGACTTGATAAATCTTAACTAGTTTTGAGTACTTTTATGTTTTCGTTGTTAATTAAGTATCTGTTAGATGTCCTTATTTTCACCTAATTTATATGTTTGGAACAGTAAAATGGGGTACATAATTTTAATCCATGTGTGTACTGTAGAAAACCTTGTCTCACAATTTTAAATGCATAAATAGTTCCCATGCTTGTATAATATATGTGATGTACTATAATGATACTTAAAATGGAAGAATCTTGAATCTTGAGGCATGATAGAAGAGAGAGAGAGAGAGAGAGAGAATGTATTCAAAAAGTTGATATTGATATTGATTACTACAAGTGTACACAATATATATTTCTACAAATTTGAGAAAAGCATCGTTTCATCAATAATATATATCGTTGTATGTCACTTTAAATTTTTAAATGAAAATTTTGATTACTTTTCGAATTTAATAGACAGAAATTTTGGGTCATTACAGTTTGGTATTAGAGCTTTAGGTTTAATTTTTTGTAAACCCTTATGCATATTCATGTTGTAAATTAAAAAAAAAAATCGTGACTGTTCACGTGACACGGTGAATAATGATAAAAAAAAAAAGTGATTTGTGTGTGTGTGTGTGTGTGTGTGTGTGTGTGTGTGTGTAAGAAATAGAGAGATCTTTGGCACATAACGACCATCAATCGACAACCATCTGACGACCTTAAGGTATGTAAAGAGTAAGAAGATGAATTTATTCAAACATTTTATATAATTTACATAACTTTAATTGCTTGCTTTTAAATTTTAAGATATACATGTTTTCCTCGCTAAATTTATAATATTTAATACGAGAATGCAGGTATAACATGTTAGACTTGGTACTAGTATGTGATGGGTGACTTACTATTAAATTCCTTTAGGAAATGGCACCACCTATCCACACGAATATGATGCGTGATTTATTGCGAGCGGTACAAGAGTTAAGCAGACATAATCAAGCATCCCACAACAAAATGCACCGCCACAGCATAATGTACCTTCGTTTGTCCCTGGAGCTATCTCAATGGTTGAACAGTTTCGTAGGTACAAGCCTCTTAATTTCGACGACAATTCCGACCTATTGGCTGTTGAGGAGTGGATAAGAAGTCTAGAATGCATATTCTGACACATTGCTTGTACGGATGCACATAAGGTACTATACGCATAATTTATGTTGGTTGGAGCAATTAGTCACAGGTGGGAATCTGTCTCACGTACTAGGACTGAAGAGCAGCAGCGTAACCTAACTTGGGAGCAATTTAAGGAAGAAGTGATGACAAATTACTTTCCTCAGGCTTTGAGAGACTTCAAAGAATCGGAGTTTCTGCAACTCAAATAGTGAAACAGGTTGCTTACTGATTACGAGAGGCAGTTTGAGCAGCTTTCAAAGTATGCTCCACATTTGGTAGATGCAGAAATTAAGAATATCAGGAGGCTCGAAAATGGACTACGATCGGAGATCAGAATGATCATTATGTCTCATCGTTTTACTTCATATGGTGAAATATTGGAGAGGGCTCATGCTATTTCATATCAGAGGACTACATTTCAGCAGTATGCCCAGCAAGGTACGGAGTCGTTTGGAAAAAGAAAGCGGAACTATCAGAGTAAGGACTGACTAATTGGTAGAATAAAAAACCAAGCACTGAGATTCGTATCGGTGGAATGAGTGAGAGTGTTACCCCTTATCCTAAATGGAATAAACTCCATAAAGGTTAATGCTTGGGAAGAATATATGCTTTCGATGTGGTAAGCCGGGACATATTTCTCTTAACTGTACAGGGCCTCCAAAGAAGAAGGATGATGATCAGGACAAGAACAAAAATGGGAAGGCTCGAGTCTTTGCACTGAATCAGCATGAGGCGGATCAGAATCCGAATGTGATAGTAGGTATTTTGTTATCATTTTTCGTACTTGTTATGTTCTTTTTAACTAATATTACACATTGTATTATCTCTGCCCCATGGTCGCTACGTCTAACACTATTAATTCGAAAATAGGGATTTTGTTATTATCTGATGTACCTGCTTACGTACTTTTTTACTCTGGAGCTACAAACTCTTTTATCTCTGCATCATTCGTAACTAAGTCAAACTTTACCTGTGTGAAAATGAATAATGAATTAGAGGTCAGCATCCATTCAGGAAGAACTCTAGGCACAAATCAGATGACTAAGGCTATGAAATTAGATTGAAGAGAATATATTACGGGCGGACTTATACCTTTTAGAGATGAAAGACTTCGATGTTATCTTAGGCATGGATTGGTTGGGACTTAATCATGCGACCATTCGATGTCACGAGAAAGAAGTATTGTTTCATAGACTAGGAGAGGAAGAGTTTCGTTTCTTTAGAGTAAAGTTTAAGTCTCTACCTCGACTTGTATCAGCTATACAAGCGGAGAAGATGTTAAGAAATGAGTCATGTCAAGGATTATTAGTTAATATCATCGGTTCCCAACATGTAAAAACGACTATTAATGATATTAACATTGTGCGAGACTTTGCAGTATTCCTAGAAGTTCTACCAAGCATTCCAT
>CAIGRF010092447.1:0-20516 GCA_903798235.1 Fraxinus ornus
GTCGCCGAAAATCAGAGAGGAAGATTGGAACAACCGCACTGAGCAGATGTTTAAATTGGTGCGACTTGAATGGGAGTTATGTCTTCGAACAGAGAGGAAGACCGCGCTGAGCTGGAGAGGAAATGGGTGCGAGTGAAAATGGGAGGAAGATGGGAACAACACGCTGAGCAGGAGAGGAAAAGGGAGGTGGAAATTTGGGTTCCATAGTTACCGTCGTCGCCCCAAATCAGAGTCCAAACTCCGGAGGTCAGATCCTTCTTCGAACACAGTTGCGGGTCGCCGAAAATCAAAGAGGAAGATGGGAACAACCGCACTGAGCAGATGTTTAAATGGGTACGATTTGAATGGGAGTTATGTCTTCGAACAGAGAGGAAGGCCACGCTGAGCTAGAGAGGAAATGGGTGCGAGTGAAAATGGGAGGAAGATGGGAACAACACGCTGAGCAGGAGAGGAAAAGGGAGTTGGAAATTTAGGTTTCCTCCAAAATTGACCAGGACACGTCATTTAATTTAAATCCCTGTTTTTTAGTCTGTCTTCAACCCTGGGCAAGTAGTATTTTCCATTTCAAAATTAGGTTTGAAGTTTTAAATTTCAAAAATAGGTTTTGATTAAAATTCATTTATAATTTAATTAATTAATTATATATTTTATTATATAAAGGTCGTAAATTTATGCAATTTAGTCACAATTCAAAAATTTTAAGGTTATAATTAAAATGTTTTATATGTCACGTTTCGTTCATCGGTTACAAATAAAAAATTTAAAAGTCATAATTTGTTCATCGGACATAAATTACAAAATTTATAAGTTACACAATTTATTTTATGGTCACGGATTACTTTTATTGGTCACAACTTAATAAATTTGTAGGTCACGGTATTTATTGGTCATAATTTATTCTTTATTGGTCACATATCAACCAATTTATTGGTCACAATCAACAAGATATTTGTGACCACCACCAACACAACACCACCGTCGTCTCCGTCACCGCCACCGCCACCGCCACAGAAACACACTACTGCCAACACCAACACCACCATAACCATCACTTCCCACCAACAAAATCATCGTTTCAAACATTGCAGTCAACGTTATCACTACCACCACTACTCCAATATTGCTGTCGTAGTCGCCTCCGTCGCGCCCCACCCTAACCCCAATCCACTACACCCATCACCAAAACAACATGACCCCACCACCACCCATCCAAAACCACCTCATTGCCAAAACACACAACCACTGCACCACCCTAACGCAACGGACCTCACCACCACCCCCCTGTCAAAACATACAGAACCACCGCACAACGCCAAAACACACAGAACCACCGCAACAGCATCCAAACCGAAAAAAAACCCTCGAGATCAAAACCACCGCACCCAACCCCCAGCACCGCATTCAAAATCGCTGCACACTTCGCACAGATCACAAACCTCCACCACCAGCACTTGCGCCCGTCGAGGGGCCCAACATTACCACCTTAGTAGTCGCAGCCGCAGCAGCATCCACACCAATTTCAGCTTCATTCGCCTGATTTTCATCAGCAACACCCATCTTCGACGTCGACGGCAGCGGGAAGATGAGAGAGAGAGAGAGATGATAAATGATTTTTGATTTTTATGATTTGGGTAATTTTAATTCAGATAGAAATTAATTAATATTTAATATTTAAAATGAAATACCTGATTTTTGTATAAATAAACTCCAAACCTAATTTTTGAATTGAAAATTTTAAAATCAGGGTTAGGTGTATTTTCTCTTATTTATAAATTTCGAAACTGGGCTGTTTGTCTGGCCCATATTCTGGCGGGAGCCCAGTCCAGTCCACTGAATAAAATTGCTTAAAGGGAGGGTGAGGTGGGAGCCGAGCTATACTCGCTGGTCAACTAGCCGAGCCGGGTCTAGGCTCTCTGTCCGTGATGAGCTGAGCCATGCACCCGCTAGCTTTTGGAACCGAGAGAGCCCAGTTAAAGCTGCACAATTTGTCGTAATATTTTCTGGTTCACCTTCCCCAATATGCCCCTCCATAAACCCTGACACCGAGCACTCCGCCACTCACATTTCCGACGCATATCCGTAAATTCACCACCACCAACGCCGCCACTTTCCTCTCCTCCGGACGCTCTCCTTGTGGAGAAAGCTATTGCCATCCTCAAGCGCCACCACCTATCCTCTCTTGACTCTTTAGTTCCCTGTTTTACCACTCAATTTGCCACATATTTACTCCTCCAGTCGCAAAATGACCAAAAGCTAATCCTAAAATTCCTCAACGCTGGCAATTTCCCCTTTTTCGACGACCTCCAATGCAAGCGCATTGCTATTCACATCCTCACACCCTTCAAGCTCTACAAGAACGCCCAGTCACTCGCCAAGGGCGTCGCCGTATATTTCCCGGATGAAGAAGAGGAAATTTCGCTTTTTGAATACCTCAGGAAGTCGTACTTCTTTTGCAAGATTTAATGGTAAAGTCGTACTCTAATTTGAAAATGATAGATACAGCTCTGATTATGATAAATTTAGCTAAATCTCACGGGTTTATGCCTAGTGTATTGTCGTATAATTCTGTTATTGATGCAATAATTAGGGTTGCGGCGATGGATATGTTAAGCTAGCTCAAAAATTGTATCATGATATGATAACTTATGGGGTTTCACCTAATGTGTACACCTATAATATATTGATTAGGGGGTTTTGTGGAAATAAGAAATTGAGCAAAGGTTTAGAATTTTTCTAGGAAATAGAGAGAAAGGGTTGTGTGCCAAATGTGGTTACATATAATACTTTAATGGACGCTTATTGTAAATTGGGGAATATCGATGAGACTTTTAAATTGATGAAATTGATGTGGGAGAAGAATTTGGAGCCAAATGTAATTACATACAATGTGATAATTAATGGGTTGTGTCGAGATGGGAGGATGAAGGAGAATGTTGAAGTTCTTGAGGAGATGAAGAGGAAGGGTTTATTTCCAGGCGAGATTACCTATAACACACTCATAAATGGGTTTTGTAAAGAGGGGAATTTTCACCAGGCACTTGTTGTTCATGACGAGATGGTTAGGAATGGGCTGTCTCCCAATGTTGTGACCTATACTGCTTTGATTAATAGCATGCGTAAAGGGAGAAATTTGCGTCGTGCAATGGAGTTCTTTGATTGATGGGTGCTGCCAGCAGGGTTTCATGGATGAAGCTTATAGAGTTTTGAATGAAATGATTAGCAGGGGATTTTCACCATCCAGTGTGACATACATTGCATTGATCAATGGGCATTGTGTGCTGGGTAGGATGGAAGATGCTTTACGAGTTATTCAAGATATGATTGGGAAAGGAGTACAGCCGGATGTTGTAACTTACAGTACTATCATATCTGGTTACTGTAGGGATTTTGATTTAGATAAGGCTTTCAGAATGAAAGAGCAGATGATTGAGAAGGGAGTCTTACTGGACGCCGTTACTTTTTCATTGCTAATTCAAGGTCTTTGTGGGCAGAGGAGATTGACTGAAGCTTGCAAACTCTTTGAAGAAATGTGGAGAAAAGGTTTGCAACCTGACAAGTATACATATACTACTCTAATTAATGCTTATTGTGTTGAAGACGATCTTAGAAATGCTATTCGTCTGCATGATGCAATGATCAAAAGGGGTTTCTTTCCAGACTTTGTTAACTACAGTGTGCTAATGAATGGGCTTAACAAACAAGCTCGCAGCAAGGAAGCAAAAAGTCTTCTCTTCATGTTGTTCTATGAGCAATCTGTTCCCCATGACTTGATATATGATTTTCTGATGAAAAGTTGAAGTAGTATTGAATTTCAAAGTGTGATAGCTCTAATAAAGGGATTCTGAATGAAAGGTTTCATGAATGAAGCAGATCGAGTTTTTGATATGATGCTTCAGAGGAACCACAAGCCTAATGAAGCAATTTATAATATTCTCATACATTGTCATTATAGAGGTGGGAATTTGAACAAAGCCATTGATCTGTATGGCGAAATGGTGCATCATGGACTTATTCCTCATGCTGTAACTGTCATTGCTCTAATTAAAGAAGTCCATAAAGTAGGGATGCTGTAACTTGCCAAAGTGCTTGTTGAAGTTAATCAAAAAGAAGGGAACATGGATGCAGTATTTAAAATTCTCGCCGAAATGGCCAAAGATGGCCTTCTTCCAAATGACGTGAGAACTGCTTAGGCTGGTGGATGAATTGCACGACAAATGTTGTTGGAAACTTTATTTGGAAGTTTCGGGTTTCGGAACTATATTCTCATGTAGAAATGAATAGCATATTGCGCCATGCAAATGGAATCAGAATTCAAGTGGACCTCCTCTTTGGCGTACTTTTTCCACTTTGTATCGCAATAGGGGACAGTCACCTTCAAGGCAAGGAAGGCTGCTCAGAAGAAAGTTGAAGAGACAGGGAAGCCACTGTAATGGCATGTATTGCTGTTGTATTAACCGGTAGAAGAGAAACCTTAGTCCGTGAGTTGTAGTTCTAGTTTCATCTTGACCAGTTTGTGGCCATATCATAATGATCTCACATTATCGCTGGTACATCAGTCCTCCCCTTTCTTGAACACACATATGCCTGATATATCTTCTCGGAGTATATGAATATGATATCACAGAATCCCATCCTTCTGCTCTCTCATCTCCCGAGTTTTTCTTTCCCTTTTGTCATGTCATTCATAGCCGCAAGTACTCAAATTTACAATTTGGAAGTGCAAATTATGTTTCCCATGTGTAACGAAAGTGGGAATTATACATATTGCATTCTCAGATTCATATTACATAAGAATAATAGGATCAACTTTACCATGTAGTCGAAAGTTACAGTGAAGTATAACTGGTAACTTTTGCAGGTGTCACATTTTTTTAAAAATAATTTTGGTAATACAAGTATGTGTATTTTAAGTCATGAGTCAATATTTGTTTATAGTAAGAATAATAAATACACATTGACATCAAGTGGGCTAGACTGGTGGTTTTTCAACTGTGATGATGAGTATAATGGACCTGGGTATGGCCGCAGGGGTCTCTATTTCAAAGAATTCGGCGGAGGCTGATAGCACATGCTGGTGCTGGTGCTCGACCTGGACCTGGACATGGACAGGACTGGTATTAATATTCTGTCTGAATTCCTTTTTACAGTTTTGATTTTCTTAGGTTTATTGCAATCTGGGATTCCGTGTTCATACTACATGAGGTCCACCAAATTAATAACTGTAAGCCTTCTCCGACGAGACCTATCATTGAAGAATGAAGATGTAATTAAAACAAATATTTCACTTTTAACATAGATCAATTAAATGTCTCGAGTTTAGTTTGAGTAAGCAACTCTTAATTATAAAAATTTACGTGTTGGATTGAAGGAAAAAAAAAATAAAATAAAAAATCAATCTTGTACGCATTGGAAATCATGTAGAGAAAATGAGTGTGAATTGTTAGTTTATATATGTGTGTGTGTGTTTTGTGTGCGTCTATTGGGGGTTGGGGTAAGTCAATGGACATATGTTAAAATATAGACTAACAAATAAGGATTTCAGGTAATTCTCTTAAAAATTCAATTAAAATGGAACCTTAATTCTTGATATGGTATCAGAGATCTTTAAGATTCAACGAGTAATTCGATCTGATTAAGATTAAAAAAATGATTTTAAGATTGGTTTGCTCAAACAAGCTACTCTCTTGTGCGATTTAAAAAGGTTGACCTTTTAAATATGAAATCACAAGTCTATTTCCGCAAAGAAACACTTGTATACGAATTTTACTGTGATGATCTGATCTGCTGCTGCTATCATAAATACTATCAACTTTTTCACCTGTGAATAAATGATTACACGCACCAGCTCTTCACCCTAAATCATGGAACATGATTTTTGACTTTTCACAAAGGTAATTGCACAAGCTATCAAACCATGACCCTACATAATGTGCATCTTATGCTTGGAAAGTTTACTATACTAGTTCTGTTGAAATTACCATGTTATGCATAGCACTTATTTGATACATGCACGTGAGTCGATGCAGTATTTGATGCATGCACATAGGTCGGTTTCAAACAGGATCTTTGTATCGTTGAGCACCTAAACCTCTGCTCTAATGTTTTAGAATGCGAAAAACTGAACTATATTGTTCCAAGAACAAACTTATCTCGTGGCATAAACTAGAGGGACGGGAACGAAAACTCACATTCTTGAAATTTCACAAAATATAGATTGAGAAAATCTGATTTCACCCACGAGACAGAGAACTAGCAGGACCAAGCCCTTTAGAGATATTCATATTATGAACAGTATTGGGATTGAAGCCTAAGCAGCCTAATAATCCTTGTCTGTATGGCAAGAAAGTCCTCTTCTTCATCTCCTCTGAAACTGCCCTTTTCACAGTGTAATGCAATTCATGAGCTGAAATTTGTGGCCCTCTTCTCCTACTTGACACCGATCCTGCACTGTCTGTAGACCTGAAACTTGAATTCTTTACGTCATCCAGATGGTTTTTCTTCAGCAACATGTATTTGTTGAACTCATTTTTATCCGTTGCTCGACTTTCTGATGCACTTCTGAACAGTAACAAGTCCTTAATCTTCCATTTTTTGTACCATAATGAAGAGAAAGATGAAGATGAAAACAAGGATGACTTGGAAGAATCCTTGGCGTCTTCTCGATTGGTATCAGGATCAAATAACAAATCTGAAACACGGAAAGGGGATAAAGATCTGGTTTGTTTGTGTCTAGTACTTGAATTACTTCTTTCTCTTCCTCGCGAAGTTTCTTGAATGTTTTCTTTACGAGTCTGTTCAATGGCTGCTGCAAATGGATCGAAATCTTTCTTCCTATGGCGTGGGGAGAATGCGTCTTTGATCAGTTTCTTGGGAGATCGAGGTGATTTAGGAGAATCGAGGGGCTTAGATTGTAAGCGTGGGGGAGGCTTTAATGGCTTGATCTTGCCTCCATCGAAAAGTTCATCAGCAGATAAAGAAATTTTCTCAAGTTGCCCACTAAAATCAAAAGAAAAATCTGTATCCCTCTGATCAGCATCACCTTCACCAGCACAGTAAGTACTGTTTATTTCTTTTGTTTTGGAAATTCCAGGTTTCTCTTCCCAGTTAAATGGGACTGCCGATTGGGAGGACCGGTTGAATTCGTTGTAGAAGGCGGCTGCACGGTCAGGGCTGGTGGGGACGCTGTAGAAGAAAGTGCCGAATCGTTGAGGACTCGAAGCGGCACTCATGTATGGTGATGTACATGCACTGTCGAAGTTGAAGTCAGCTGGGGGCGACGGAGTCATCACCTCCGTCTCCATTCTATTGTGTCTGAGACTGAGAGAGTTGCAAAGAGAAATGTAATAGAGAATGGTATATAAATGCAGACAGAAACTACACAGAGGAAAGAGGTAGGAACAGGGGGGTGGATGGGGAGGGTGAGCCGCCTTTGTAAATGAGGTTTTGATTTTTGATTTTTTTATGGACTGTTGTATGCTAATTCATTTTCTTTGATTGACACCCTTGAACAACTCCAGCTGTGTTGTGTAAATCTACTAATCTCTCATTTGGTTTTATATTGTTTGGATTATCAGACACAGCATCATGTACTGTGTGAGGTGAATTGACGTAACGAATGACGGCAACTAACTAGGTTTTATATTGTTTGGATTTTCAGACACAGCATCATGTACTGTGTGAGGTGAATTGACGTAACGAATGACGGCAACTAACTATTTTGGGCAAGTTACGTGAATCTGATAATGTCAAAGGTGTGTTAGAATTTCCATGTCTTTTTTTATTTGGACTCAAGTCAAAAAATATTAATCTCTATTAATAATTCCCTGACGTTCTTAAAACTTATAATTTTATTTTTTTTGAAAATGTGTGGTTAAAAAGTGGAAAAAAAAATTGGATTTACGTGTAGAATATTTTATCGTGTGAATTTGATTGAAAATGAGTATGGAAAATAAATTAAATTAAAGTAAAGTAAAGGATGTCAAAACAAAAGTTTTGTGACGAAGAAAAATTTCCTCGAATGACTTTTTGAAGATATCGGCGAGCTAAAGATGGGGGTGCATTAGTTCTTTTAACGGGTGATATAAAAGGGGAATTCAATGGAGATTTTATTTTACCGTTGGTTTTAAATTTACATTTGAAAATTTGAATTTTAAATCAATGGAAAATAATTATGACGATAATGAATAATTATATCTTGATAATAAGTTTTGAAAATAATTTTTCAAAATCACTTTTTTTTTCAAACTTATTTTCAATCACATTGTTTTAATTATATATATACACATACTTATGAACAAACCATTTTTTCTATTTTTTGTTGACGTAGGAACTCGCAGCCGCTACCCACCAGCGGAGCCCTGACCATTGTGAGTGTGCACTAAGTAAATCTCGCTTCATGTGCAGAGCTCGCAAACCACACGGAGAGATAAACCGCACTAAGCAAGTCCAGTGTAACGGACTCGACCTAAGAAGCGTTGGCGGGGGATTCGAACACGTGACCTTCGGTCTGCTTGTTTACCTACTCCACCAACTCGACCACTCCCGAAAGGGTAACATTTTTCTATTTTTTAACCATGTGTGAAATGTGATCTCGATATTACACATTAAGCCTTTGTTTGAGCTCCATTTATTGCATCAAAATATATTATCAAACGGTGATTTAACTCCGTTTCAATCACATTTTTTAATAAAATAATATTAAACGCAAATTCAAAACTTATCATTTATTTTTTAATCACACATTCTCCATTATAATACTATTACAAAATGCATTTAAAAAAAAAGTGGGGCTCAAAAAGTTGGAAGAATAGAACAAAATAAAATATTTTTGCCGCAAATCCAATTAATCTGATGACTAAATCAGATTTTGATGACTAAATCTCCACTTCCAGAAATAAAATCTCTGACATTCCCACTCGATGCTTGCCTCTTTGTTTTATTTTGAACTTTCCAGTTTTTCCCACATAAAAATATCGATTTTAACATTAATAATTCCAAATTCCAAATTTTCAATAAAAAAAAAAAAATTGTATTAATATTTCTTATTCGACAAGTGGAGTGACGATATGTTCTTATCCACGACAACGTGTGTATACAAATTTAAATGCTAGAATTATTAAAAATGGACGGCACCCTCGAATATTTCTTTGCTGGTTTATTATTTTTTACTTATATACACGTGCTTTATGATTAAAAATCAAGCAACAATTGTTAACAAAAGGGAATAAACAATTAATTGGGAAGGAAATAACCTACTCCTTATAATATTAGAGATTTTGCATATTTCAATCCACAGAATTTGACCTGAAATGAATAGAGATAATAAATATATTCATAATATATTTAATTATGCTTACATTTTGCATGTTTTGCCTAAAATAAGAAACTCAAACATATGCATGTTTGTTCGTATTACGATAATGTATTGATAGTATAATGAACAAAAATTGAACTTAAGTAACATGCTTAGACTTTCTTGTGCTATAACTTCGTCTCTGTCTCGCAGAAGTTAATACTATTCAATGTCTCTAAGGTCCGTTTGATAGGCATTTGTGGAAAGGAATTCAAATTCCATGTTAGTTGAAAATTAGAAACTCACCAAACCCATAGGAATTCGTTTTCCATTAAAACAAAGAAAATATAGCTTAAAGTGATTGTATCTAAGAATTCGATTTCCATTTCCATGTTGCAATCAAACGGTCAAAGTTGAATTCGTTTTCCTCGGATGTGACATTTTCCATGGAATTCGTTGCAATCAAACGGGGCCTAAAATTATTCGTACCAAACATGTCATTAGGATATTTTGGTTACGTTGGATTTGAAAATATTCTATAGGATTGAAGAAGAGAGACTTGTCATAAAATTTATCGATTGTCTATCCATTCATGTTCAGTCCAATATATCAACCATAAAACGTACATAAAATCTCTTGTTGGGATTGTTAAGGATCATTCAATAGATGTAGCAAATGAAGTGCGACAAAGATTTTATATCGGCTATCACAATTTTATTTGGAATAAGCTTATTTTGCTGTTTTTATCTCAACTAACCTAGAAAATGAATAATATAATTGAATTTTGATGACTAAATATCTGCTTACGGAAATGAGTTGAATTTTGGGTATGTTCAGTACACCGAATTAGACTAGGCAAGGACTAGAAAGGATAGGAATAAAGAAGATATGATTATGATGTATTATTCTAATATGGTATCAAATACCGTATTAGAAAAATGTACGAGTATTGAATAGTAAAAAAAAAAAATATTACAATATTTTTATTTATAAGTGATTTTTTCTTACATACATGTAAATTCACTCATAAGTGATTTCTTTTACTTACGCTCCCTTTGCCAAAATGACTACGGTTTTCCGCCCATTCACCACACGTTTTACATTAGATGGGCGTTCAAAGGTTAGAGTATTAGAATGCAAAGATCCATTAAATAATGAACTAGCGGTTCTACGTCATCTTTGTCTTGATTATGATGTAGTTCTTAAAACAGTATACGCTTAGTTACAAGAATTTTCGTACATATCATCATAGATATGTCGACTCCATTGAATGAAGCATATCATCACAGAAAGTCTCAATTAACCAATTACGATTATAAGTACATAAAGTAGATCCTATCATGCATCACATATATATTCTCGAATCTTTGCATCCAAGATAAAGCTGTTATTCAAACTTTCAGTGTTTACAGAAAATTTAAATGTCACCAACTTATTGCATTCTGATATTAGTCTTTACCAAGACTATGGACACTATTTATCTTACAATTGTGAAAAAGAACAGTGCAAACATTTTATTCGCGTTTATCTTGATTCCCGGTTTAGCCCTGTGCTGGAGGAAGCTTTCCCCCGATGAAGGATGAGAAGAAGATGAGTGCGCGCTCAGGCTGGTAACTAGGAACAAAATGTCCCGATCCTCTTATGGTCACAAATGTCACATTCTGGTAGTCAACTACGTAACCTCCAACCTTGAAAGTGATAGAGCAACGGTGTTAGTAGAGATGGACAAGAATTAAACAGTGTTAAAAGAACAGTTTTTTCGTAATTACCTCGCCTTGGGAGTCCCAGGGATACCATGGAGTCTTTATAGGCGACCCAAGTTTGGGCATTGAATACCTTGTTGCTGTAACTGGTATTACGCCGTCTATATCTCCACTGCAGNCTGGTATTACGCCGTCTATATCTCCACTGCAGATGCATTGAAAATTTACTCTTAGAATGTGTCGACAAAATCACGTATATTGTCATTCTTTGTGTGAATAAAAATAGACAAATAAGCATATTCTGATAGAAATAGTGAGCCTTATCAAAGACAAGTTTTTAGAAGGTTCGGCAATATCCCAACGAAACAATTCTGAACTAATTCTCCACTATAATTATAAACTGTAATTCTTGTACATAATTTTCTTCCTTGGAAAATTTCCAAGTACAACCGCAAAACAAAAGTGAAGGATTAACACTCACGATGGTAACTTACCTGTAGATCCAAACTCTAATACTGCTAGCCATTAGCTTCTTTATGGTAGGTAACACTGTTAATGGTGCATCCTGCCAGTTATTATTGATGAAGAAGCTGTATAGAAAAGGAGTGTTTTTACTTAAAAATAAGTCTTTAGAAAATTGAAATGATCTAGCATGGTATGATAGAGTAATAAAAAAAATTCAGGAGAAGTGCAGTACTTGCAAGCTTCCCACGGTCCAGGAACTCCGGTGATGTTAGCATGAAGTGCCTTTTGCACTTCAGGAGTGTTTAAATAGTCGAAAACGTAATCACCTGAGCATGGATCGAAACTTGATACCTGCTTCCAAAGATGAACAGAATGGATTATAATTCGGGAAAGAGTGATATATACCGAAGAATAAGTGTTAAGATATACCCCGGGAGCAGTTGAAGAGGAAGAGCACAAGGGAGCATAAATGTCATAACCATAGATGTTGCCTATGGCTTCCCAGGCTTGTTCGGTGAAATTGGAACAGACTTCTGAAGTGGCAGGCGATGAAAAATTGCAATTTGAGATTATGCCTTCATGAATTTCATCCGAAATGAGAGCACTTGTCCAGAAATGGTCAAAAGTGCCTGCATTTGTATCTGCATCGTCAATGTATGCATTCCCCATCTGAAAAATCACGTCAGTATTGATCTTATAATTCTTGATAAAAAAATATGTACTTGAATAAACAGGCAGCATATTGTATTAGAAAACTTACAGCAATTCCTTTCAGGTTAATGACAGTTTGATTTGTGATTTTGTTATTTTCGAGGATTAAATCAGCTAGTTGAGGCACATAATGACCGGCATAACTCTCTCCTGTTATGTAGAAATCACGGGTTTTGTAGTCAGGAAATCTTTCCAGCCAGTTAACTAGAAAGGTATATGAATCTGCGGCTGTTTTTGTGTCCCCAGTAACATAATCTGATGACGTATTGGAATATGAAAACCCAACACCAGCTGGGGATTCTAAGAAAAGTACATTTGCCACTGCATTTCAAGAAAAAGATTTTTTTATTAGGCTATTCTTTCAAAAAAAAAAAATACTTCTTGATAACTTGTTTTAAGGATGCAAGTACTCACCGTTGTTCCATGCATATTTGTTATACCATAGAGTTTTGCCATCCGGATTGACCCGAAATGGTCCAAGTTCGGTCATTGCTCCAGCTCCTATTGAAGAGCAGCCAGGTCCTGCAGTTTTGAGGATAATTGAGATTGCAAAAAGAAGGCGAATGCAAGCTTATACAAGAGATGACAGCCTTTAATCGATGCACAAACATATAATGCCTAGTTGGAAGATAAAACAATGCACAAACAGATTTTTCCTAGTTAGATTATAAAAACAGTGCACATATTTCATGTCATGTTATCATTTTCGTGAACCGCATCAGTATTTATGTTACTTCAATAAACACAGAAGGTAGATATAGTGCCTAAACAAAATAAAAAATTCAAAGTTCAGTGACTAACTTGGGAAAAAATAAAAATTCAGTGATCAAAGTGAAACAATGTTGTAAGGAAGTTGGGTGTCTAGCAATGTTTTTATCCTCTTCATTTCTAGCCAAACTAGTAGGTTTTAATGCAAACCCTTAAGTTAATTTTATTTGCATTCTTAGGACACTATTTTGGTACATTAGATTAGACAATACTTGACAAAGTTAAAATGAGAAAATATCTGGTCTATCGTATTGTGCAGTTATTTCAATACCGTGTATAAAATACATCCAAAACCGTGCATTAGATTTTCATCTCATGCGACTCCTTAACATATTGATCTACAAAGCATCACCACTCTAAAAATTCACTTTCTGGGTAAAGAAATATGCTTGTGAGTATCAATGATGAGAAAAGTATATAAGCAACATGCAAAGAACTACCGGTAAAATTATCTGTTACCTCCATTTAGCCACAGCACCAGTGGTTTGTTGGAAGGGTCTTCAGATTCACTAAAATAGTAAAAGAGAGCTCGGCCAGCCGTAGGATCAACAGTTACGTACCCAGAATACTGAGAAAAATTAACCTCAGGTTGTCCAGGCAAAGATAATATCTTGTCAAGTTCCTTCATTCCCTCCTGAGGTGCTACATAAACTGGTGAATAATTAGTCAACACTAGATCCTTTGTAGGATTGTTGACTGATCTTTTCAAGCGTCGATCCTTAATAAATTTTCCAAGAGGATCATAGCCTCTCCCACCGTAACATTGTACAGAAGCTATGAGGTACAAAAGAGAGAGGACTAAAACAAATCCACCTCTCATCTTTGCAATGCAACAGAGGTCAAGGTGGGGATTATGTCCATTCTTGTTATTTTTCTTCTTATATATGTTCTGCATCACTTAAAACAATGAATGGAATTCATTGAAAACATCATATTTTGAATGTTCTTGTTTGTTTTACACCTCATAGATATTCACTAACTTAGAAGTATTTAGTTAAGACATAGGGATAACGCCGAACTTGACAATGGGGGCTAACAGATCAGCCAGCTTCACAATGGTTTCTTGGTTTTTACAATCTTCAAGAAATCTGACACCATATGCTCAAACAGTTCAGTAATTAGATTGTCTCCTAGTGCAAAATTAATTTGTTTGCCTGAATATGTATCTAAGATAACTAATTTGATTCCAGCGAAAATTTTCGGGAAACAATCCTGTCTATTTTTTGAAACCTTGATAGGCTGTGTATTTGGACCGAAAAACAAAACACAATAGGTTAGAATGATTTTCTGGTCCGACCATTTGAAGGAGTCAGAGTACAAAACAATACCTGACTGAGTAATCAACAACAATTTAATCAAGAAATGACATTAAATAAATATAAAAAAACCAAAGTACAGTTCCAATTTGATGAAATCCAAGCTCACCAACCTGTGTGCAGAAGATTTGCAAGTTGGTTACATGCATTTAGGCCCGTTTAGTAAGGTGGATTGTAAAATGCCCAATGAAGAAGTAAAAAAATGCTAAAATATTGTTCATGTAAAGTCTAGTAGAACAACCAAATACGCCATTTGTGTTCGTCTTGTCTAAAAACATGACTCTTCTGGCTTGATATGCCAGTTCATATTAAAAATGCAATCAGTTTGAACCTAAGAACTAACAGTTTCAAATATTTACTTTTATTTTCAAGCATTGAAAATAAAAGTTGTTAAAGTTCCAACAAATATATTAAAGGAAGGACGATGTAGGTCGTTGGAGCATGTCTTGGGTAAAGAGACTCGTTCATCTTATTGATACGATCTTAGTAACTGAGATTAGAACAAAAACAAAAAAATCGCTTGTGTGATTAGCTAATAATCTTCTACAAGATCTAGCAACGAAGTGAACCGAGTGATGGAAATGAACGTACAAAGCTAATCTCAAAATTAACGTGTGTATACATAAACTTTAATTTTTTATTTTATTTTATTTTTTTGATAACCGTGGATGTTCGAACCAGCTTACGCGCACCTCGACTAATCCGACGAGGCCCTGAAGTTTACGGTCGGGTACTCACCTCAATGGCCCTGAGGAACATAAACTTTAATTCTCAAAACTGTTAAACATGGTGACATCCTTGAATATTTCTTCCCTTGTATATTTTCAATGACTTGTATATTAGTTCATGTACTCACTCCATTTTCTTTGTTAAGGTTATGTAGTTTAAGATTGCGCGCACCTCGACTAATCCGACGAGGCCCTGAAGTTTACGGTCCGGTACTCATCTTAATGGCCCTGAGGAACATAAACTTTAATTCTCAAAACTGTTAAACATGGTGACATCCTTGAATATTTCTTCCCTTGTATATTTTCAATGACTTGTGTATTAGTTTATGTACTCACTCCATTTTCTTTGTTAAGGTTATGTAGTTTAAGGTTCCCATTTAATATTCTTCTTTTTGCAGTCACTTTCATATTATTGGATAATAAATTATGTCAACATCATCATACTCCTTTGCATTTTAAGGCTTCAAATAAGTATTTTCAACGAACAAGCAAAACTATAAAATCTAGACCAGGAGAACAACTAGTTTCGAGGAAAGTGATCAATATTTCATAAAGTAGTTCCCAAATCTTTGCATCATAAGTAATACCGTGTTATTCAAATTTCGACTTTTCATTGTAAATCTAAATTCCATTATTTTGATGCAATCTGCTGAATTATACTTTATCAATACAATAAGAAAAAAATCACTTATATCTCGACTCAAGATTAGCTCTGTGCAGGAAGGAGCTTTCCCTCTAAGAAGGAGGAGAATAAGTCAAGTGCACGCTCAGGATGTGATCTGGGAACAAAATGTCCTGCTCCTCGTATGGACACAAATGTCACATTCTGGTATTCAACTACATAGCCTCCAACCTTACAAGTAATAAAGAATTTTTGTTGGATGCTATCTTTAGTAAAGATGGACAAGAATTAAACATTATAAAAAAATCAGACTTTTTTTAATTACCTCGCCTTGGTAGTCCCAGGCATACCATGGAGTCTTTACAGGTGACCCAAGTTTGCGCATTGAATACCTAGTTGATGTAATTGGCAATATCCCATCTGTATCTCCACTGCAGGTGCATTGAAAATTTACACTCTAAAAGTGCACTATGTAACTTAATATTAAGTAGTAGAACTTTTCAGAGTATTTTCTTGTAATTTATATGAAAATGCAGCTAATATTGTATGAATAAATATCAGCACAAATAATGGTATGTTACCTGTAGATCCAAACTGTAATGCCACTAGCCATCAGCTTCTTTATAGTAGGTAATACTGTGTCCGGCATGTCTTGCCAGTTATCAAATATGGATTGACTGTACAGAAATGGAGCCCAGATAGTTCTAGGTCATCTTTAGCAACTTATTTGATCAATTATTACATGAGAAAGATTTTAAAAAAAATGTTTCAGGTGGAGAAGTGTAGTACTTGCAATCGGCCCATGGTCCTGGAACTCCGGTAATGTTAGCGTGAAGTGCCTTTTGCACTTCAGGGGTGTTTAAATAGGTGAAGACATAATCATCTGAGCATGGGTCAAAACCTGATACCTGCTTTGGAACATGAATGAAAGGCGAGGAATTAGATTACTGTGCCGAGGAAAGGAGAAAAATATTATTCTAGGAAATAATATATGTTGAAGACAATATTGAAATGAGATAAAATCGGCCCTTTCTATAACAGCTTCAGCTACACTCTGAAGAATGAGTAATTAGATATACCGAGGGAGCTTTTAAAGAGGAAGAGCACAAGGGAGCATAAATGTCATAGATGAAGATGTTGCCTATGGCCTTATCAGCTCGATCTGTGTATTCTTGACAGACTTTTGTAAAGTTCGCAGCAGAAGAAAAATCGCAATTTTTTATTACGCCTTCATGAATTTCATCAGATATGAGAGCACTTGTCCAGTGATGGTCATAAGTGCCAGTCCACCTGTCTGTATAGTCAATATTTGCATTCCCAATCTGAAAAATCATGTCCATATTCATCCTACAACTTTCCATGCATAAGAACATAAAATTAATAGTCAGTCAGCAAATTCTATCAAGGAGCTTACAGCAATTCCTTTGAGGTTAATGACAGTTTGATTCTTGATTTTGTTGGTTTCGAGGATTAAGTCAGCAAGCTGAGGCACATAATGTCCGGCGTAACTCTCTCCAGTTATGTAGAGATCTCGGGTTTTGTACTCAGGAAATCTTTCGAGCCAGTTAATTAAAAATGTATATGAATCTGCTGCAGTTTTTTTGTCCCCGATAACATAATCTGATGTTGTATTGGAATACGAAAATCCAACACCTGCTATAATAGCTGTCTAAATTCTAATAAGGTCATCTTTAGAAACTTATTTGATCAATTATTACATGAGAAAGATTTTAAAAAAAATGTTTCAGGTGGAGAAGTGTAGTACTTGCAATCGGCCCATGGTCCTGGAACTCCAGTAATGTTAGCGTGAATGGCCTTTTGCACTTCAGGGGTGTTTAAATAGGTGAAGACATAATCATCTGAGCATGGATCAAAACCTGATACCTGCTTTGGAACATGAATGAAAGGTGAGGAATTAGATTACTATGCCGAGGAAAGGAGAAAAATATTATTCTAGGAAATAATATTGGTTGAAGACAATATTGAAATGAGATAAAATCGGCCCTTTCTATAACAGCTTCAGCTACACACTGAAGAATGAGTAATTAGATATACCGAGGGAGCTTTTAAAGAGAAAGAGCACAAGGGAGCATAAATGTGATAGATGAAGATGTTGCCTATGGCCTTACCAGCTCGATCTGTGTATTCTTGACAGACTTTCGTAAAGTTCGCAGCAGAAGAAAAATCACAATTTTTTATTACGCCTTCATGAATTTCATGAGATATGAGAGCACTTGTCCAGTGATGGTCATAAGTGCCAGTCCACCTGTCTGTATAGTCAATATTTGCATTCCCAATCTGAAAAATCATGTCCATATTCATCCTAGAACTTTCCATGCATAAGAACATAAAATTAATAGTCAGTCAACAAATTCTACCAAGGAGCTTACAGCAATTCCTTTGAGGTTAATGACAGTTTGATTCTTGATTTTGTTGGTTTCGAGGATTAAGTCAGCAAGCTGAGGCACATAATGTCCAGAGTAACTCTCTCCAGTTATGTAGAAATCTCAGGTTCTGTACTCGGGAAATCTTTCGAGCCAGTTAATTAAAAATGTATATGAATCTGCTGCAGTTTTTTTGTCCCCAATAACATAATCTGATGTTGTATTGAAATACGAAAATCCAACACCTGCTGGAGATTCTAAGAAGAGGACATTTGCCACTGCAACATAATTTTCTTAACAGGTCAATCTTTCAAATGAATACTTGTAGATGACTTGTTTTACATATTCAAGTTCTCACCTCTGTTCCATGCATAATTGTTATACCGTAGAGTCTTTCCGTCAGGATTTACCCGAAAAGGTCCAACTTCTATCATTGCTCCACCTCCTATTGAAGAGCAGCCAGGTCCTGCAGAGTTCAGTCCCAAGGGTACTTGAGATTGCTAAAAGAACCCCAATGCTAACTCATATAAAGCACTTTCAATAATCTTACCTCCATTAAGCCATAGCACTAGCGGTTTGCTAGAAGGGTCTTCAGACTCCGTAAAATAATAAAAGAGTGCTCGACTACCCTTAGGATCAACAGTTATGTACCCTGAATATTGAGAAAAATACACCTTTGGTTGTCCAGGCAAATTTACAATCTTGTCAGCTTCCTTTAACCCCTCTTGAGGTGCTACATAAACCGGTGAATACTCGGTGGCAAAGTTAAGATAATCAACTGATCTTTTTGAACGTTGGCCCTTGGAAAGTTTTCCAAGAGGACCATATTTGCTCCTACCATAACATTGTACATAAGTTGAGAGGCACAAAAGAGAGAAAACTAAAACAAATGCACCTCTCATCTTTGCAAAGAAACTGGATGGATACATGCATTATTTCTGTATTTATTAATATTGGAAATCGCTGCATTAAATTCAGTACATTTTTATTACACAGTGATTAATCCAGTTTCCATCTATATATATTTTTAGTTGATTTAGCGGCTGAATATAAGGAACAAGATCCAATGGGTTGAGTAGTAGACTTGGTAAACTTATTTTATTACTGAATCACTGTATTTTCCTTTTTTAGAGTCTTATTTATTTTGCTGAATTGCAGTCTTTAATAGAAGTTAAGAAAAGTTTAATCAAATAAATTATTCATTTTCTATCAAAAATTGTGTTTTTCTCCTTCGCCATTACATTACATACACCATCCTTGTAATGATTATAGTTATATTAAAAATATATTTTGATACAAATCAAGTTTAGGAAATATTTATGATGGCTAAATTAGGTAGAAAATGGTGTGTGAATAATTATTACATTTATTATATCCAATTTAGTAATTAATAGGACATTAAATTAGATTTATGTTATTTAAACGAGTAATGTTATTTAACCCTACTGGAGTTATAACCCTAGTTTAGGTGGCGTTAATGTAGCATTAAATGATAGGTGAAATTAAATAAACCATTTAATTTCACATTTCATCTAGAGTCACCTAGACTGGGGTTGTTACTCCAGTGGAGCTATATAGCATTACTCTATTTAAATTTGTGATTACTATATTATTCAAAATAAACTCTATTGTAGGAATATAATTATGAAAGTTATGTAACTCGTGTGTGTGTGTGTGCGTACGTAGAAGCACACGATGGCCTACAAGTTGTACAATACGGAAAAAGTTTATCAAAATAATATAACTATAAACATTGTATTTGTTAGGCATAAATATTCCGCTTCGAATAAATATATAAGGATTTGGGTTACTCATCTTAACAAGATTAACCTTTTAACATGATATAAGAGTCGATTAAGCTCAATGGAGCATTTAGAAGCCTTTAGAGGCTGTATATTATTTACCTTACAGCAGTTTTTCCATGATATGAACTTTCAAGTAATTTTCCTCGAGGCATAAAAAATTATATTACCGTGCATGATTGTTTTGCTCAAAATTTAAAAGGAATAAAAAATATTTCCAGAAACAAGAAGAGAAACAAAAAAGAACATGTTAGGTTTTAGTTGATTTTGTAATTAGCAAATTCTGTGAACAAAAGGACTTAAATTGATAGAGTGTAAAAGTTCAAAGAGTAATGTGTAATTTGTTTAAAAGTTAGTTAAATAAATCTAGGGTTTCGAGTTTGGAATAAGGAGAAAAACGGCACGAATTTTCGCTGGACTGTGGCTAAGTGTTGGCTCGAGCTACAAAAACAGAAACTATATTGCCAGACCGCCGCCCCTCCTTCGCTCAAGCGACACACTGTCGCGACTCCTCGCTCGAGCGACATGTTTATACGAGAAATTTTTATTTTGCGTTTTAAAGGTTTTTTTCCCGACCCATCTGTTTTCTACCCTACCTATATATATTCTTAAGCCACAGAACGAGAATTTTTAAGGTTGAACAATAAGCAAACACAGTGCTGTCAATATTCTTTCATCTCCAAAGCTTCAACCTTCATGTTTCTTAGAGATTCGATTTTTGGTAG
>CAIGRF010092608.1:37867-61083 GCA_903798235.1 Fraxinus ornus
TTTTTTTTTTTTTCCAAATTTGCGACGGAAAATCTGTAACTAATTTCCAACGTACCTAAGTCCGTAGGTAATTTGCAACAGAAAAATTGTAGCTAATACTGTTGCTAATTAGCTACAATTTTGTCCGTCGATAAACACCGATGGAATGTTTCGTCGCTAATTACCGACGGACAAAGAATTTGGGCATTTTACCGACGGATTTATCGACGAATAAAATCCATTTGTGAACATCTTTAGCGACGGAATTTAAGGCTTCAGCGACGGAATTTTCCATTTCTAAAGCCGCATTTTATAGTAGTGAAGGGCATTTTGGTCTAAATTTTAGTAAAATGGACATGTAACAAAATTTAGACATTTTTGCAAATGATCATGTGAAATGGGACATTTCTTGCTATTTCCACTATACCTATGCATACCATTTTTAAGAAAAGGCGGACGCTCATCTACCATTAATATCCGTACTTTTGCATCTCGTAGCATCAAATTCTAATAACATTATTTTGTCAATACATTCGAACTCCTCTTTGCGCATGATATATAAAAATAGAAATAATTTCTTCTATGAAGATAACCCTTTTTTGTCTCTATAGACTATCTGAAATGGAAATTAATATTGTTGTTATTATCGACCCCTCATTTTCTTAAATATCTTTGGTCTTTGATTTTATTAAATTCTATCAACTCGAATGTATAAAACTTGCGTAATGTATTACTCCTATTCTCCAAATTATAGACATACTAAGGAGGGATAAAATCCTTAATTAGGCATCATTCAAATTACTAAACCATAATTTGGTAAGAATAACTAATTCAAACGGTCAAACCGAGGTTGACCCGGAATCAAATAATAATTAAATTTATATAATATATTAAAAAATTTATAATTAAAATAACATTTTAAAACATTATTTACCATTTATTACTTATGAAATTAAAGTGGTGAAACCAAATTAGTGCTCGAATGGCTTCTATTCCGTGTATATATACACTACAAAAAAATGCGGCTTTAGAGACGGAATTATCCATCGCTAAAGCCCAGAAATCCATTGGAAATGATCTTTAGAGACAGATTTCGCCAGTCGATAAATCCGACGGTAAACACCCCGTCGGTAAAATCAGCGACAGATTATATTAGCCGTCGGTGAATAGCGACGGAAATAAATCGTCGTTCACTGCGTTAACTGGATGGGCAGCGCCTAGGACCATGAGAATGACCACCAAAATGGGTCCTCATGAAGCTGCAGTGCTGATTGACAGTGGGTCGACCTACAACTTTATTGGCCAGCATGTTGAAATTACCCATGGTAACCACTGAAACTTTTACCGTTAGGATGGCCAATGGAGAAATACTACAGTGTCAAAGACGCTTCGACAAAGTCCTGGTAGAGCTGCAAGGCACGAGATTTTATCTCACTCATTTTTCACTACCTCTATCAAGCCTTGATCTTGTCTTGGGGATTCAATGGCTAGAAATGCTAGGTTCTGTGGTGTGTAACTAGAAAGAACTAACCATGGATTTTGCGTGGGAAAATCAGGCATGCCAGCTACAAGGAATGGATGCGCAAGTTATATAGGAGGCTTCGATAAAAGAAATTTCGAAGGAATTCCGCCAGGGCCATGCAGTTTTACGGTGTGCTTGTAACCTGAATCAAAACCTCCTTTACCAGACATGACACCTAAGGAAATAAAGCTTAGCTTGCAAACTGTGCTGGAAGAATATGAAGATGTGTTCAAGGAACCATCTAGTTTACCACCTATACGCGAGGTTGATCATTGCATCCAACTTAAGGACGGTACCTAATCAATCAATGTAAGGCCATACAAATATGCCCATTTCCAAAAGGCGGAGATCGAGATACAAGTCCACAAGATGCTGCACTCCGGGCTCATCCATCCTAGCACAAGCCCATTTTCTTCACCAGTAATACTTGTGAAGAAGAAGGATGGAAATTGGCAATTTTGCACGGACTATCGAGCACTTAATGCGACCACCATTAAGGATCGTTTCCCAATTCCAATAGTAGATGACATGCTGGACGAGCTCTATGGTGCTTCCTACTTTTCCAAGCTTGATTTACGAGTCAGGTACCACCAAGTAAGAGTTAGCCCTCCTGATATCCCCAAAACTGCATTCTGCACTCATAATGGGCACTACGAATACTTGGTAATGCCATTTGGTCTTTGTAACGCGCCTTCTACATTTCAGACTGTTATAAATTCTATATTTCACCCGCATCTTAGAAAATTTATTTTGGTTTTCTTTGATGATTTATTGGTTTATAGTTCCAATTGGGATGAGAATTTATTACACGTAAAACAGACTTTGGAGATATTGAGGCAACATCAGTTTTTTGTTAAGGCAAGCAAATGTACCTTTGGACAACAAGAATTAGAGTACTTGGGGCACATTATTACCAATCAAGGGATGAAGGTAGATGATAACAAAATTGCTTCCATGGTAGTATGGCCTAGGCCCACTAACATTTCTGAGCTACGTGGTTTTTTAGGTTTGACAAGTTACTACCGAAAATTTGTAAGAAACTATGGCATAATAGCTCGACCACTCACCAATTTGCTCAAGAAGGGTCAATTTTGATGGAATGATGATGCAGAGGCTGCCTTCCTTACACTCAAGCAAGCTATGATGACTATCCCCATATTGGCGATACCAAATTTCAATGACTTTTTCACCATTGAATCAGATGCCTCAGGCGAAGGAATTGGAGCAGTATTAACCCAACAAGGCAAGCCCATAGCCTTCATGAGCCGAGCCCTTGGGGTGTCCAAGAAATCATGGTCCACTTATGCCAGGGAAATGTTGGCCATTGTGGAAGCCAAATGCCTATGGCGACCGTATTTGTTGGGCAAGAAATTTTTTATCCAGACGGACCAACAAAGCCTTAAGTACTTTTTGGATCAATGAATTGCCACGTCGGAACAACAAAAATTGGTAACCAAGTTCTTATGCTATGATTACGAAATTATCTACCGTCCCAGACGTGAGAATTCAACCGCTGATACTCTATCGTGTAAACAAGGCAGCACTATTCTTCACCACATTTTATGCCACAAGTAGCTTAAGGGAAAAGATGAAACAGGCCTCTAAGGAAGATTCTTACATTCAGTCCATAGCGAATGACATAAACACAATTCGAAGGGCCTTATCAATGGCGTAATGAGTTACTTCTCTATAAGGGTAGAGTTGTCATTCCTGACAATCCATCGTTACGAGCTAAATTATTGTATGAAATGCATGATACTAAAATTGGTGGCCAAAAAAATTGGGGCAGCAATTTTATGGACCGTCCATGCACAAATCAGTCCAGGAGTACATAAAGAGATGTGAAGTTTGTCAACAAGCTAAGACAGAAAATTTGGCTCCAACAGGACTCTCCAACCATTATCGATTCCTGGCCAGGTTTGGGATGACATCACGTTAGACTTCATTGAAGGACTACCAACGTCACAAAATAAGGATACGATCTTGGTGGTTGTGGATTGGCTGAGTAAGTCAGCCCATTTTTTGACTTTATCCCATCCTTTTACTGTAAAAAGTGTGGCAGAAAAATTTGTTGCGGAAGTAATCAAGCTCCACGGTATACCCAAGACCATTGTTAGTGATCGTGACCCGATTTTCATTAGCAAATTCTGGCAAGAATTCTTCAAAATGTCAGGGACTAAGCTCCACCTCAGCTCGGCATACCATCTGTAAACAAACGGGCAAATGGAAGTCATTAACCGTTGCATTGAACAATATCTTCGGTGTTTTGTGAATCAATGGCCACGCAAATGGAGTAGTTAATTACCTTGGGCAGAATAATGGTATAATACAACATACCATATTTCCACTGGTATGACTCCCTTCCAAGCTCTCTATGGGTGACTATCCCCTTCCATTCCATCATACAATGATGGTTTCTCTCCGGTACACGAGGTTGATCAAGATTTATTAAGCAGTGATGAGTTGTTGCAGCATCTCAAAAATAATCTAGAGAAATCAGTCAACCGAATGAAGCGATTAGCCAACCAACACGGGAGAGATATTTCCTTCGATGTGGTGATCTTGTACTTCAGAAATTGCAACCATATGGCCAATAGACAACTTTCAAACGAGCCCATTAGAAATTATCTAATCGTTTCTATGGACCTTATCACATTTTGGAAAGGTGTGGGTTCGTAGCTTACAAACTTCAACTTCCAGATAGGGCTCGCATTCACCCGATTTTTCATGTATCTCTACTTAAGAAGTATGAAGGAAAGGCGGATGAAGCACACGTTGAGATACCACCCTTCACACAAGAGGGTGTTGTTATTTTAGAACTTCAATCAGTGTTGGACACTCATTGGATAAAGCAGGGAACTAACATAGTAGAGGAAAGCCTAGTGCATTGGAAACATCTGCCAAAAGAAGATGCTACATGGGAACCAACCAAGATACTACTGGAACGATTTCCTTCCATAAATTTTGGGGACAAGATTCCACTCCATGGGGGGAGGATTGATAAGCCACGCAGGTCGGGTAGGCAACCACAACCGAATCCCAAATATATGGGCTAATTGAGCTAATGGCTGCATGGATTACACAAGGAATAAAGCCTACAACGTCAGTTTAGGAGATTGATTCCATTTCTGGTTTTTATTTCCTGCAGTTGCATTTTCCTGTAGCTGAAATTCAGCATTTCCATTTCTGTTTATTTCCTTCTATTGCATTTTCCTATAGCTGAAATTCAGCATAATTTGTTAAAGCTTGGCTTATTTAAAGCCTTTCTCATGAATAATGAAATCATCCAGAATTATTATCAAAGCTGTGGTACAATTCTCACCCTAAGAGAATTAACCTTTGTATTCTATCCGTCTTTCATCGGGACCGCTAACAGAATATACCATGTTCGGCGATTTTGATTATGGATTCAAATGGAGAGTATAATTGTCAGATCTTTAATCTTGTAAACAAGCATAGTACAAGGTAAAATGTTTACAGTTTTACACAAATGAAATGATAGAGAACTTTTCTTCATTTATAGATTTGGAAATCCGATTCTTGTCAGAGGAAGAAGCAAAGAAAAAAAAGGGCCTTGAAATTATGAAATCTGTAAACAAGGAAAAATAATAATAAAGGAGAGCGCGAGAAATGAATTGTTTTGTAAACCTTAATCATTTTGTATTTTTCTTATCGATTACAGATCGAAATAACATAAAGCTGAAGCTTTTAAATAAATACACAACATTTCACTCATTTCTTATTACTCCAACTTCAGAAGCCTTCGGGGGGTTAAGGTGACACTTCGGGCTGAGGATGGACCTTCCACTGTTGACACTTGGATACTACTGGTCTTTTGTTAAGCCTTAAACACGGCCCATTATGTTAAGCCATTTTAGCTGAGGTTATTTATGTAATTGTGTATTAGATCTTTCATCAATAAGGCGTGAGTTGTTAACTGCACTTGTGTGTGTGTGTGTGTATGTGTATATATGTGTGTGTGTATATATATATATGTTAGCTGAAATCATTTGTAATCAAGGAATTCAATTCAATCATTTTCCCGCCATTTCTGCTTTTCATTTCCTTGCAATTCTTCGCATGTCTTCATGGTATCAGAGATTCAATTGAAGCTTCCATATAATGGCGGAGGATTCTAATATCGCAGTAGATCTACAAAATCAGCAGATCATTTTAGTTGTTCTTACTGATGACAACTATTCTACATGGAGCCGAGCTGTGGTTATGGCTCTTAGTATCAAAAACAAGGAAGGATTCATTGATGGAACAATAGACAAACAGGATAAGGATGATCCTTTGTTCAGTGCTTGGAGAAGGTGTAATCATGTTGTTTCTGAAAGCCCAAGAATAACTAACCAAGAGGGGGGTCAATTGGTTTTTCAAAATTTTTCGAATAATTAACTAAAATCACGTAAGTTAAAATCACGTTGATAAATTAATAATCGTAAACAAGTTAAAGCAAGTAGATCAATCAAATAATAAGTGCAAATAAATGTAGACAACTAAATACAAGTAAGCAAATAAGTGAAACAATGTAATTTGCACAAAGTAAAAGTGTTAAGTAAAAGGGATAGAGAGTGCAAACGATATAATTATGCAGGTTCAATTCAATGCAATGATCTACGTCCCTCGTTACCAAGCTCTCTGGCACGAGTAAGGTCTTTTTCACTATGTTGATTGACTTATGGTGCAATCTAATCCTTTACAATGCTTCTGGTGACTTACAAGCAAGGAGCACCGATCCTTATACAATGTTGAGCTTTACGTCCTCAACACGACCCACACTATTGAGCTTTACGGGACCTCAATATGACCCACACGGTGACTTACAACAAGGAACAACAATCTTTATACAATGTTGATCTTTAAGGGACTTCAACACAACCCACAATTGAAAAGTGATTTTACAATGAAACTCCTCTTTTGATAAATAATACAAACAAATTAAGTACTAAGAGAGGCTAACACTTCAATGAATAGTAATGAATGATAGCTCAAGTGTTAGATAAAAAGCTTTGATGAATATGATAATTAAAAATTAGATTCAATCAATCAAAGTGTTTCAATGAGAAGATTAAAAAAAAAATACAATGTAAGTTCAAAAATCTTCTCAAGAAATATTTCTCTTTTAATGAATGTTTGCAATAAATTAAGTGTTAAGACAGAAATGAGAAATTTTGATGAATATGATAATTTTACAAGTTTAGTTCAACCAATCAAAGTTTCAATATGAAGAAGAAGAAGAAGAAGAATAAAAGTTTATACAATGTAAGTGCAAGAATCTTCTTCAAAATTATATTTCTCTTTTAAGATAGATGTGAATAAGTTAAGCACAAAGAGAAATGAAAAACTTTGATGAGAGAAATGATTTTCAAATATAAAATCAATCAAAAGTTTTTCAAGGATTAAATACTTTTGATCTTCTAAAGACTGGAAATAAGGTTGTTGAGATCAATAAAAGCTTCATTGTAATGCTCAAGAAAGGTTGTTGCAAATGAAAAGTGAACGAGGTATTTATAGCATTAAAACTGGCCAAAATTCTGTCAATCCGGACAAGCCATCCGGGTCATGTAATCTACTAGCCGTTTGAAAATGTCAGAATGGTCAAAAAAGTGACCGTTGAGGATGAACTGGACGTCCGGTTCATCCATCCGGACGTCCGAATGGATATAAAATATTTCTGTCAAATCGGACGCCTTGTCCGGACGGTCCGGTTTATCCCGATGGTAAACCGGACGTCCGGTTGACAGTTGACTTTGACCGTTGACTTTATTTTTAAAAAAAAGATGTGATCTAAGTTCAAGTATCACTTTGAAAAAAAAAATCAATCTTACTTTTGATCAAAACTATTTTATACAAGTGATATGAAAATAACTTTTGTGCACAAAATAAGTTTTGAGTTATTGTCATTCATTACTAAAGATCAAAGGGTTATACCTTTACACATGACCTCAAAAGTCTGTCTTTGATCTTACTTCGAAGTTTCTTTCCATCGGCTCTTAAACTCTTGATCTTGATCTTTCTTGACGTTTGGCTTTAAGCTTGACTTCGATCTTGACCTTCTTCATGAGCCCGATTTGATAGTCTTGATGTTGATCTTTTAAGCTCTCATCTCGAATGATTTGACTTGAATGTTAACTTTCACTCTGCTATTCATTTCGAGTCCAATTTATGATGTGTTGATTTTAGTAATACTCGATAGATTTTAACATTGAACTATCATCACTCAAAATCAATTGTTAGAAACAATATTAATCTTGTTTGTTATAATCAAAACATTGAGAATGAAATCAACCATAGTCAACAGTTTCTTCCTAGATCATCAATTCTGTCCCTAAAGAACTCTATCCTAGTGTGATGCATAAAAATTCTGCGAGGGAAATATGGATTGAGCTTCGAGATAGGTATAGCCAGGGTAATGGTACGCACATCTATGAATTGAAGAAGCAAATTACTTCAATTTCACAGGAGAATGGTTCGATCAGTTCCTACTTCAATAGATTTAAAGGACTCTGGGAAGAGTTAGACAATTATCAACAAGATCTTAAAAACAATTCTTACAAGCAAGAAGATAAAGTTATGTAGTTTTTAATGGGGCTAGATGATCAGTTCTCTGCTATTAGAAGTCAAGTACAGTTGATAGATCCATTACCTTCATTAAACAAGGTGTTTGCCCTCATATTGCAAGATGAAAGGCAAAAGGATGTTGCTGCTAAGAAGCAGCAACAGTTCGAAGCAGCAGCCTTTGCTGGTAAAGTTATGAGTGGATCTAATGGAAATCAGAGGTATGCCTCGTTAATCAATTTCAGAGAAGAGATAGATTGTGTGCAGCAACAATGGCATGCCAGGACACATCAAAGGGAATTATTACAAGCTCATAGGCTATCCTCCAAGTCACAAATTTAATAGAGGAAAAATACCTATTGCTAATGATGTTGTTCAAATTCCAACTGATAACAAGTCTGAGAACACTAACTATAAGTCAAATATGGTATTTACACCAAATCAATGCCAATAGCTTTTAGCTATGCTTGTTCCATAGTTGCAAGCACAATTATCCATTAACAATTCGAAGACACAAGATATGCCTCTAACATCATCAACAATTCCTGAAACATCTGCCTTTTCAGGTAATTATCTCAGTCATAATTGTAGTGAAAATGGAGATAAGTGGATAATTGACACTGGAGCATCAGAACACATGGTTTGCTCCAACAAATATTTGACTAAAGTTACAGCTGAGGCGAATGCATCAGTTAGGCTGCCAAATGGGGATCATGTGGCTGTAACAAGTGTTGGCACATTAAAGTTATCTAATGATTTGGTTTTGACTGATGTTCTTGTGATGCCATCTTTTGCATTTAATCTGATGTCTGCGAGCAATTTAGTGCTTAAACATAATTGGTTTATGACTTTTGTGAATGATTCTTGCCTTATACAGGATCTTTTAACATGGATGACAATTGGGGTAGGCAACCTTGAAGATGGATTATATCATTTTCAACTTCCTGATCACCAGTTCAACAGCAAATACTTCATCAAGCCTCATCAATTCATTGCACATTTTATCAAACCTTTCAATGTAAAATCTGTTGTTTCATGTTGCAACCCTGTTACTAATCTTTATTGTAATAAAGTTACTATTGCCTCTTGTAATTCAATGAACATCAGCAATATCAGAAGTAACATTGATATATGGCATTGCCGTTATGGTCATGTACCTACTTCAAAACTGTCTACCTTTCATAAGTATGTTCGCGATATCAAATTCAATAATCTTATACATTGTTCTATTTGTCCTCTTGCTAAGCAATACAGACTTTCTTTCCCTTTTAGTGAAACAAGAGCTTCTAAGCCTTTTGAAATAATTCAATGTGATATATGGGGGCCTTATTCCACTCCTTCCTTAAATGGATCTCAATACTTTCTTACTATCGTGGATGACTATAGTATAGTGACATGGACTTATCTAATGAGAAATAAATATCAAACCAGACATATCATTCAAGCCTTTTACTCCTTAATCCAAACACATTTTCAAAGCAACATAAAAATATTAAGGTCTGACAATGGTGCAAAGTTTCTTATGCTGAATTCTTTAACTCCAAAGGCATTTTACACCAGGTTATCTGTGTAGAAATTCCACAGTAGAATGGTGTTATTGAAAGAAAGCATCAACACATCTTAAACATTGCTAGGGCTCTCAAATTTCAAGCCAATTGACCACATAGATTCTAGGGTGACTGCATCCATACTGCCACTCACCTCATAAACAGAACCTCCACTTTTATTCTTGCTAATAAATCACCCCATGAAGTGTTATATCATACTGCTCCATCCTATGCTCATCTCAGAGTGTTTGGCTGCCTCTGTTATACAATCAATTTGAAAAGAAATCGAACAAAACTTGATCCTAGAGCCACCCCCTGCATATTCATTGGCTATCCTTATGGTATGAAGGCATATAAACTATATAACCTTTACACCAATGCAACTTTTCATTCTAGAGATGTCATTTTCCATGAAAGTATTTTTCCCTTTCATTATACTTCTTTCATCCAGTTCTTATCCAAGTTTGAAGACCCTTCACAGCATAATCAGACCCTTTTCCCACCTCAATTACCTTCATACCATAACATCTCTCATTCATCTCAAAGTCAGGTTTCACCTGATATTCAAATCTTTCATCATCCTAGTTCTTCAAATTCTGAACCTCCTATTCTGAACTCTCTTGAGATTCCTTCATCTGTGGTTGCACCACCTTCACCTCCAATTTCTATTCGAAAGTAAAAAAGAACCATCAGACCACCATCTTATCTCCTAGACTACCACTGTAATCTAGTCTCTCAGGTGCCTATTTCTAAATTAGAATCTGTGGCAAAGGGTTATGTTTTACGTAAGCAATACCCTATCTCCTGCACATAAGCAATATGCGTTGGCTCTCTCTACTGTGTTTGAGCCTCAATCGTATGGTAAGGCATCTAAGTATCTAAACTGGTATCAGGCTATGGATTTAGAATATCAGGCACTTATTTTAAATCATACTTGGGATGTTGTTAAGCTCCCAGATCATAAACAACCTGTAGCCTGCAAATGGTTTTACAAAGTTAAGCTTCATTCTGATGGAACAGTGAAAAGAAAGAAAGCTCGCTTGGTTGCCAAAAGCTTTACCCAATAATCAGGATTGGACTATGAGAAGACCTTCTCTCCTGTTGCAAAATTGGTTACTTTGAAAACTCTATTGGCAGTTGCAGTGGTACCTACATCAGTTGGACATAAACAATGCCTTCCTTCATGGCGAGTTGGATGAAGACGTATATATACTAATGCCTCCAAGCTGTGAGCAGCAGGGTGAGTGTGGAGAATGTTTGGTTTACAAGTTAAACAAGTCCATATATGGACTTAAACAGACCCCAAGACAGTGGAATACCAAGCTGACCTCATACATTGTGTTACAAGGGTTTAAACAATCAAACGCTGACTATTTATTGTTTTGCAAACAAGATGACTACTCATTCATTGTCTTACTGATTTATGTAGATAACATTATAATTGGTGGAAATGATCTATCATTTATTGATTATTTTAAAAGGGAGTTGAATGATCAGTTCAAATTGAAAGATTTGGGAATCCTTAAGTATTTCCTTGGACTCGAAGTTGTTAGGACTGGAAAGGAAATATCCATATGCCAGAGGAAATATGCCTTAGATATCATATCAGATGTAGGCTACTTAAGGGCCAAACCAGCAGCTAATCCCCTACCTCATAATCTGAAATTGAGTAAGGATGAAGGAGGTAATGTTTTGGATGTTAATGAGGAAGGCTGGTAGGAAGGATACTCTACTTAACCATAACATGGCCAGACCTATCTTATGCTATGCAGTTGTTGAGTCAATTCTTGCAATCACCTAAACAGCCTCACATGGAAGCTGCTCACCAAGTTCTAAGGTACTTAAAGGGTATACCAAGGTAGGGTTTATTTTTTAAAAGCAAACCCGAATTGCAACTTAAAGGCCACTATGATGCTGATTGGGCTACTTGTTCAGACACTCGAAGATCAATTACTGGATATTGCATCTTCTTGGGAAATTCCTTGATATCGTGGAAGTCCAAAAAGCAACATACGGTATCAAGATCCTCTGCTGAAGTAGACTATAGGTCAATGGCTGCTGCTGTTTACGAATTAAGCTGGCTAAAGAACTTGTTAAATAATTTAAACATCAAACAATCCAAGACGGCTCTACTATATTGCGACAATCAATCTGCAATTCACATAGCAAGTAACCCGGTCTTTCATGAAAGGACAAAACATATAGAGATTGACTGCCATTTAGTTAGAGAGAAGGTTCAAGAAGGTGAAGTAAAAATATTGTATACATCATCACAAAGTCAGGTTGTTGATTCACTAACAAAGGCTGTGCAAGATGGGAATATTGAATATATACTCCTCATCTTGAGGGGGAGTGTTAAGCCATTTTAGCTGAGGTTATTTATGTAATTGTGTATTAGATCTTTCTTCAATAAGGCATGAGTTACTAGCTGCACTTGTATATATATGTGCGACATAACTCCTCCAATTTGGAATCGTAAATGGCATAGTTTCCACAACCATGACTTGTCCTAAAAGTACAATAAAACTTAGTAAACCCAAAAAAGTTTGGCATGAATCGAAAAATGAATCTTTGGCTGTGTGAAAGTACATGGATACCAAAATCATCATCTCCAGAAAAACAGTGTGCTGTAAAATTTTCATATATTTGATTTTGAATAATAACAGTTGTATTATCTAGAACCCTATCCAAGAAAATTGTATTTTCATTTTCTAGAGACAGGACGAAGGACAAGCAAAAGAAGCATAGTACCAATTTAACTAGGAAACCCATCTTTATTTTCCTTTATCTTCCAATATACACTGATTTATATTCAAGGCACCCTGATTGGGAGTTCTTCGGCTGTCTTGCTTTGTCAAAGAAATATTATAGAATCAAATTGGATTAAGGGTGTTACTTATATAAATAATTGTAAAAATAAACATACCACGTGGCAAACGGGGCAAGCTCACATGTGGCACATGGCCGCGGGCGACCAGGTTCTGTGCGTGCCGAAGCAAACCCAACCTAAAAGCTGCTCATCTGATTCCCTGTTGGCAAGGTCTCCAGCACAAACTCATCTCTGGCGAGGTGGTAAGTCAACCAACGGCAAACCTAATGAAGTGATTGACTAGACAACACATTTCTAGCACCACCTCTACACACCTACGCTGTCAAATCCTAAGTGAGAAGTGTAGATATGGGAATCTCAGCATTAATGGCTTGATTGATTGATTGATACTAATAAGAGCCATTAGATCTACTACCATCGAACGGACCTCACTCACTCGAGATCAGATATAAAAACCCATGCTCCATACGTTAAAGGGCTAATGCAAGTTTACACACTAAAGAAGAAAAACTTGAATCTCTCCATCCCACTCTACGGGCGACCCCTTTTTATGCACCAAATGAATACCACACAATTTGTCAAACATCCTGGATCATCAAACCATTCGTGAAATGGATGATTTGGACTACAAATATATTGAAATGAAGAAATATACAAATTGTGTTTATCAAAATGAATATAAAGTTCTAGTAATCTGTGAGGTTAAACTACCATCTAGCCTCATTCTAAATTATAGAGAAGAGCCAAGTATATATAGGCAATATGTAGGAGATGTCCAAGCCCTTATAGCAGAGTTGTAATTGAAGTAAAATGTCAAAAACGTGTTGAAACGTAAAACGGGCATGAGCCGGATAACCATGTCCCTCGAGCGACTGGTCAGCGATAGCTTCGTCGCTCGAGCGCCAGGTGGGCGATAGGCGAGCGACAAGTCTAGAGATAAAATTACGCGGGTGCTGCTCGAGCGTCCAGCTAGTGGTAGGCTAGCGAAAATGCGGTAACTTTTCTACCCTGTCCATAATTTCAACCTCGTCAAGTCCAATACAAATACCAACTCTCAATAGGGCTTCCAAGTAGAAATTCAACTAAAATTCGTCAAATAAACTTGAATAGGATTCCAAAAGCATTCCAATACTAAATTCCTCTTGACATGGATTTCAATTAGAACTCTGCAATTACTTCACCAAGGAATTAGTGTCACACCTAAATTCTAACAATCTCTACCTTGACACGAATTTCACTGCAACGAACAAAGCTCCAAAATTTTCTCCACCTGAAGAAGAAAATCTGTCTGCAGGAATGAACCGAACTCTTCAACAATAACTAAAACTAATTTCTGCACAAAAAAAAAAAAAAATACTCCACCTCTTCCACTGTATACATGAATCCAAACACTACTCCGCAGATAACAATTTTGTTTGGATAAAATACATGGCATATATGTTGTCTTTGGCCGATGTTGAGAAGGCACGATCTATTGCTAAGATGTACAAAGTTTAGTAAACATTTGCTGCTTCAACAAAGCAACTATTTCCCTTCTAGGTGTTTAGCTTATGTTTGAAGCCTTAGAGAAGAAAACTATTTATTTAAAAGAGATATGAAGGAACCAAGATGAAATCTTCTCACACGTACTTATCGTTCAAATTTCGCTGGAGGACTATGGTTTTTTCTTGATTGTGTAAGTGTTATGCCCTACATCTAATCAACTTAGACATAAACACTTTTAATATATATAATTGATGCATATTTATGGCAAATTTTATTATTTAATTGAATTAATGTTATAATAAATTAAATAATAGAATTTGTAGATTCAAGTATTTGTAAGTTGTTAATCACAAGGAGTAGTGATTGTGAGATACATACATATGACTGAATCTTAAATCGTTTGTATTCGTATGTAATAACAAGATACGGATATCGTTATTACGGATAGACCATCACATGTTTGTGAAGTAAATAGTTGATCTCACGAGTTGAAGTGTGGTGATACTTAAATGAACACGTGGATGTTTTGTTATAGAACAAAACATTAGAGACCCGGTAGGGAGATTCCACATGGATAACTATTTGAGTGTCGCGGTTAATTTCTAACGTTCGGTAGTGGAATTAATCCTTTGAATTAAGGTTATCATAGTGCCTTATATGATGACAGTCATACTTTGGTGATGTTGGATGTTACTCTGTCAAGGGTCTCTAATACGGCATCGTTCGGGTATGTGAAGAATCATATGAAAGTTGTGAATGATAAATAGAAGATTTGTCACTCTTATATAGTAAGAGATTATGATCTACATTTCATTCAGTTAAGCCAATGTTTAACACACATTCTTTGAAAACTCATTTTCAACCATACATTTTTCAATAAAATAATATTTTCCATCACATCTGTTAGAATTGGGTGGGATCTGAATTCCTTGTTTGAAATAGTTGAAAAATTCTAATTGAAGTGGACGTCAATGAGAATTTAATTTGAAATGTTATTGGAGTCATATGTCAAGCATGTCAAGGAGAATTTAGTTTGGAATGCTATTGAAATCCTATGTCAAGTTGAA
This sequence comes from Fraxinus ornus, assembly GCA_903798235.1. NCBI lineage: Eukaryota > Viridiplantae > Streptophyta > Magnoliopsida > Lamiales > Oleaceae > Fraxinus > Fraxinus ornus. Next base: position 52,862 of record CAIGRF010092608.1, read on the forward strand.
GTTCTATTTTAACAGTCCATTGGGAGTTGGAAATTAGTATTAGACTTGAAGAAGAATCTGGGATGGAGAAAACAATTGTGTTGTTCGAGTTTTTTCGTTGTTTTCTTCTCCTACTTCGTTTTAGACTTAGTTTCTTTGGATCCTACTTCATCAACAACTCTACCAAGAGGTTTTGGACGTCCCCTACATGTTCCCTATAAATATTAGGCTGTTCTATACAATTTAAACTGTGAGAAAATAGATTACTAGAATTATAGGATCTATTGCAATTTTTTTCTCTTTTCCATTATTTTTAAGTCAATAAAATCTCTTAATTCTTTTACCATATTCTTGCATTTATTATTTTTTGCTTGATTATATGCTTCATTATTATTTGTCATATAATTTCAACATCTCAATCCGGTGCTTTGTTTCACAACAACATCAATAATTTTTCCTTACTTTTTAACAACATATTTCTCATCATATCACTATTTAAAATACATTATTTTCTCAATAATATCCATCAAACACCTCCGAAGTTCATAACGAAATCATTGGCCAAGGTGTACCCATAAGTCAAAAATGAATTTTCAACTTACATTGACTTAATAGTAGGATGAAAGATACAATCGATAATTGAGATTGACACACATCCATATCTCGTAATTAATTAGATCATATTGACAAAAGGATTATAATTTCATGGTAAACAAACAAGTTTGATTTTGTTATGACATTTGACATTTTTCCGTCACGTGTATTGCCCTGACACATTGGTGGATGTCAATCTGGGACAACGGATGTGAATTAATAAAAAATTAAACATAAATATTTTAATTTATCGATTTTGATTAGATCAAAATAATAATTCACTCCGTTATGCATCGTGATAGGGAGCGTGATGGGTCACACACAAAAGTAGAACCACAAAAATGAGATTCAAATTAATTAATTAACAAATGTTGTACAATTAACTAACTGGGTTGCTTGTTAATAGACCTGATAATTAATTAATGGATCGAATTTAATTAATTGGATTAATTAAATATTGGACCGCATTAATTTTAAGGGATGGTCAAGCCCACTTTTAAACTAATCGAAATCTTGAACTAAAAATAAAACACTTTATTGAAAACATAAGAATTTTTCATAAAATTAAGAGAATCAATGACAAAATGTTGAAAACTAAACAAATAAAAAACTTGAACTAAAAATAAAACACTTTATTGAAAACATAAGAAATTTTCATAAAATTAAGAGAATCAATAACAAAATGTTTACTTAAAAACTTTCAAAAACTAAAATCATGTCATAAAATTTTAGCCACATCCTTAGATCCATAACATTACTTAAATCATTAACCACCGTCGCGTGTCGCCCAATCTTCATCCGTCTCGAATCACTGATTAATTATTACCTATAAAAATAAATTTCATATTTTCATCTAAGATGATAATCTCAATAAGTGAAATAACATAACATAAAGAAAACATAAATCCATGATATTCGTGAACATACTTGATGAGACGCGATAAGAATCAAATTTCGTGGTTCTAATTTCGTGCATAGCGCTACTAAACTCCATAATTTCATAACATAATCATAATATCGACTTCTGTAATTTTGAACATTAAAATACGTATATTTCACTTACCTTGAATCTTGAGTCTGATAATTGAATTTGCACGTAGGAGAATTGTGTTTTTTTTTTCTGAAAAAAGAGTGTTCGTGTGTGTTTTTGCGGGTGTGTGGGTGGGGGTGTGTGTGTGTGTGTGTAAATATAAATACATACTACCATTTTCATAAAAGGAGATTTTCCTTAATTTATTCTTTCAATTATGGTAATTAGCATATTATGGCCCCATTCAGTAAAGATTAAAATTGAAAAATAGTCGTTATTGTTGACTTTTATTAGACCAGTGAGACCTAATAACGGCTATATTTTCAATTTTAATAGGATTTTAATCTCTACCAAACGGGGTCTATATATGTTAACTACCTTTTTTATTTTAGGTATAATTAAAATAAAAGGAAAAATTCCATTATTGTAATAACTTAAAATTCTCTACTTGTCATTAACCTAACTATAGGGACCAAATTGTTTGATAACCATAGTTTAAGGACCAATTTATTCAGAGACTAAGGTTCAAGGACAAATTTACACATCATCTATAATTTAGGGATCATATCGCGCGTCGTTGAAAGTTTAAGGGCTAAGTTTTACATCTGTTTATTGTCCATAGTTGAGGGACAACTACCATTTTAAGGAAACTTTCCTTTTATCAATTATGGAAAATTTCCTTATGGAAACTTACATTTTATTTATTATGGAAACTTCATTTTATCAATTATGGAAACTTTCCTTTTATCAATAATGTAAACTTTCCTTTTTATTTTAATTATACCCAAAATCAAAAAGGTAGTTAACATATATAATATGCTAATAACCATAATTGAAAGAATAAATTTAAGGAAATTTTCCTTTTACGAAAATGGTAGTATATATTTATTTATTTACACACACACACACACACATGAACACATTTTTTTTTTTTTTTTTAGAAAAACACAATTATTCTACGTGAAAATTCAATTATCAGATTCAAGATAAGTGAAATATATGTATTTCAATGTTCAAATTTTACAGAAGTCAATATTATGATTATGTTATGAAATCATGGAGTTTAGTAGCGCTACACACGAAATTAGAATCAAGAAATTAGAACCACGAAGTTCGATTCTTATAATTTAGCATCTCATCAAGTATGGTCACGAATATCATGGATTTCTGTTTTTTTATGTTACGTTATTTCACTTATTGAGATTATCATCTTAGATGAAATATGAAATTCATTTTTGTAGGTAATAATTAATCAGTGATTCGAGACTGATGAAGATTGGGCGACACGCGATGGTGGTTAATGATTTAAATAATGTTATGGATCTAAGGATGTGGCTGAAATTTTATGACATGATTTTGGTTTTTGAAAGTTTTTAAGTTTTAAACATTTTGTTATTGATTCTCTTAATTTTATGAAAAATTATTATGTTTTCAATAAAGTGTTTTATTTTTAGTTCAAGTTTTCGATTCGTTTAGCTTTAAACATTTTGTCATTGATTCTCTTAATTTTATAAAAAATTCTTATGTTTTCAATAAAGTGTTTTATTTTTAGTTCAAGATTTCGATTCATTTCTCACTTGGATTTATATTAATAAGTCATTAGGGTTTTAGAAAAATAGAATAGAACACAATTCATTATCTTCCTAGTACAAGAAAAGAGAAACCCTAATTTTCTCTCATTCTTGTTCCCTGTGTGGATTTTCATTGGAGGCTGGACAATTCGACAACCGTGGATTGCAGATCGTGATTGTTCGTGTTCCAAGAATCAGTTAAGGAGTTTGCAGAATCCATCTAATGTATTATTCTAAACGCAGTTTCTATCTAAACATAAAGCAGATTCATGATGGGAATTAAAAAAATTATAAATTTTTCATTTTACATGATTAAGTAAATTCCCCAAGAGATTGACCATTTCAAGAATTTTAGTTGATACTTGTTTTCCTTGTATTGTTCATATAACAGATGTCATTGTCCTGTTGCTACTTGGAAAATGTCGAGACTTTAATGAATCTAATCCAAGGATTGGTGATATATTGAGGGTAAAAGAAACAAACAGACTTTACTGAATTTAATAATCCAAGGGTCGGTGATATGTTGAGGGTAAAACACAGGCATATACAATTGAGTTCTTTATGTGGAGAATTATCTGCGACACTTTTGCTGGCATGAAATTGTTCGATAAAGAATAACTTGATCAACCATTTCTTACCTTTGACATTTGGTCACTGGTAAAAGGATAGAAGAATCGAGCTGGCTTAATGTTTTGAATAAATGTTAATTTCTCCTTTTACGGCCGTCCACATTAAAGCCTGCAACACTAGAATCAATAAAAAGATTTTGCATTTGCTGCTCACTGTATCTCTCATCGCTCAATGTGTTTATGTATTTGTTTATTCAAAGGGCTTTGAGAACAATAAATATACTAGAAGAATCAGAGAAACTGAATATCTGGGTTGCTTATTTCAATTTGGAAAATGAGTATGGCATTCATCCACAGGTTATATAAAAATCCTTGACCACTTTTTTTTGTATAATCTGCATGCTGATTTAATAAAAATAACTATTATGTTTAGCCCACATTCTTGGTATTTTTTTATGAATCTTATTTGATGGTTTTAGCCCTAAATATAGTTCACAAGATGATATTTGGTCACTTTGGATTTCAAGTAGAATATGAAATGCATAGGAATGAATACTTGAATATTGTTGGATGCGCAAGGATAAATACAAGTAATGATTCAACTATAATGCAAAATAATAGTAATTATATTATAATGTACTACTGTATAATTATGTTAGATGTATTGTGGGTGCTATATATTTGTTACGTGAAATATAGTGTTGTTAATCACTAAATATCTCTATATGATTGGAATATTCGAGGTATGATATAGTATACATATGCATATGTTGGAATACTGTCACATGACATATCGACTCATACATGGTGCACAAGATATACTTCGACATTCATGTGCATGTGCATGGATGCAAAAGAAGTAATCATGCATAACTTGTAAAATATCATAAAAAGGAAGTAAAATAAAAATGATTATGAATTCTTTAATATACATTTGGAATTAGAAGTAACATTAAATGTAATGGAGTCGACCTATGGGTGTACTGTACTAAGATCATTAAAAATAAGGCGTTCGGGGTTCCGACATCCGCATATGGGCACCCCTTGGTGGCTTGTTAGTGCGGTTCAACACTAAGTATTGTGTACATAGGCTAGGCCTAAATTGTAATGGTCCTTCTGTTATATTGTCATAAGTCATGGTTGATATTATGATTGACCCACTAACATTGGTAGACGAAAATGTGTGTTTGTTATTTAGACATATTGATGTTTGACCTCATGCGATACACCATAGTCGATTCAAGCCCAAGAGATAAAAGACAAATAAGATTAACTAATGATATTGAGAAAGATATGAATTTTGAGAATGATATCTTAATCATAGAAAGATTAGAAATCATACATATGATCATGCATACATATCATTAGTAACGTTAGTTGATGAGTATTCATTCACATAGTTTTGCATTGTAGGTATGATAATGCATTAATTGGAGGTTGGTTCCGACTCTCAAAAGATGGAACACAATTGTTGACCTCAAAAATCATAAATTGTTTTTAATGCCAGAAGTAGAGTTTTCCTACCGAAATTTTGACACGATTTTGCCTCTTTTGAGGTTTTTAGGTGTGTTTTTTGTAGGCTTTCTGTTTGAAGGAAGAAGAAGTTTCCTTGGAAGTTTTGGCTGAAAAATGCACTTCAAAGATAATGCTACGATTTCCAATAGTGTCACCCTAATTTTTGCCTTGATCCAAGACGAATTTTTTAGAGTGGAAGATTAGATATGTAAAATATTTATTCCTTAACTTTTTTTACCCTTTGATTTACAATATTTTTCTTCTTGTGTTAATTACCTTATTTATAGATGATTTTTAGGGATCTTTTGTTTATTTTTGTGAGTAGACATGCTTATCATTATTAATCAAAGTTCCAATATTTTGGTTGTGTTTTGTGATTTGTTTACACTTGTCACACAATTTATTATGTACATGCAAGGATTTGTATGAAAGATCATGATGATTATATCAAGATGTGCACTTAAAATGGCATATATATATATTTTTTAGATGAAGCTAATACCTTTTATTTTTGCCAGGCTTTCAATTGTCATTTTAATCCAAGTGCTAAGGTCATGCTAGTCTTACTGATGGATGGTGCTTCGATGGTTGAGGCCTCTTACACTTTGGTTTGGCTTTGACGGCGTTGATGCAAATATTAATGGACACGCTAACATATAATGGGCCCATTTGTGGCTGACGCAAAGTCCTCACAGGTAATCATTATTTCAATATATAACATTAGTCTCCCAAGTTCCAATTTCATATTCATGTGGAACGAAAGAGATTGACGTTGTGGCTGCTAGTGCTGGAATTTCGGATTGCTGTTTACATGCATGGCTTTGTCTATTCTGCACTATAATGTGTACATGAATAAGTGACATAAATGATTCCACTCATACGAAGGCATTTGTACCGCAAAACCAAAGCAGATAACTGGTATTCATGTTTTGAGGGATCATATTGTTGGATTTTGTGATCCAAATTAGGTTGAGATTTTTGGGAATATATTTTTCCTTCTTTGCACGTATTTGGAAAAATATTATTTCTTTTATTTCATGTGTTTTATTGGAAAAATATTATTTCCTTTATTTCACGTGATTTGTTTTTATCGTGTTTCCATCTTGGGTTTGGACATCTTCCCTATAAATAGTAGACTTTTCATTCAATTTTCGTGAGCAGAAATTGCTGGAATTGTATTTTCTCTCCATTAGTTGTTTAATAAAATACTGGTTCCTCTGCCAATTTTTTCTTTTCTTTACTTTAAATCTTGTTCTTGTTTGGTGTGCAATCAATACGTCATATTTCTCCATTAATCTCTTTCGATTCTTCGTAACACGTGGGTTAAAATGGTCCCAACACATATATAGAGGAAATCCAATAGGAATCCAGTACGTGTATAATTTTGGAGGACCATCTCGCCTTGTTCAAGGAAATCGTCGCTGATCTAGAAACGTTAGAAGTCAAGTATGATGAAGAGGATTTAGCTTTGATCCTGTTGTGCTCACTGGCTACTTTGTATTCGTCGTTCAGGGATACAATCTTGTACAATCGTGACACACTCATCATTAACGATGCTTATGACGCTTTATTTTCAAAGGAGAAGATGAAGCATATCGTTGGAACTAAGGATGAGGAAGCTCTGGTTTCGTACGGTGAATGACGGAGGGGTAGGTCAAAGGTGAACTTCAGCAATCAGGTTTGCTTCTACTACAGGAGAAAATGACACATCAAGAAGGATTTGGACAAGTTGCATGGTAAAGGTAATTTATCTGCAAATCCTGGGAGCCAATCTGATCATTTGGATGAGACTAATATTGTCGAGAGATTTTCGGATGGTGAAGATGTAGTACTGACCATAGCTGACATGGAATCTATGCTGGATGAGGAGTGGATTTTGGATTCAGCATGTTCGTTCTATATGTATCCCAATATAGCCTGGTTTGAAACATATGAAACGGTGAAGCAAGGTGGAGTTGTCATGGGAAAAAAACCAATCTTGTAGGGTCGTTGGAATCGATCAGGTTAGATTGAGGTTATTGGATGGGACAGTTCGAGTTCTTGGCCAGGTTCGGTATGTTCCAGACTTAAGGAAGAATCACATCTCGCTGAGTACCCTAGATTATAATAGGTACACATTCTCCGGTGGAGGTGGAGTTTTGAAGGTCAAAAAAGGTCATTTTGTTGTGCTGGAAGGACGGAAGAGTTCTCAACTGTATATCCTGCAGGGCCACGCTGAACGAGTGAAAAGACTTCTGGATAGGTTTAGTACCGTGTAAGATATCCAGTTTGGTACAGTACCTTTCGTGTTGGGCTCTAAGTCATTTGCTAGGAGAGGACTCATGGAGCATAGGTCGTTCAAATGTGTGTGATCATGCTTTCGGGGTGTTTGAAGGTGACAGTTCTAGCAAGGGCCTTTAGTTCAAGCATTTGGTATGGGTTCTGCTATAGGGTATGCTTCGGCCTTGTTTGGTATTTGTTGAATTCTTTGTTGGAATATTGGGAACTCGGGGTTGGGTTCGGGTGTCGCTTGTGGACACTGGGCAGAGGTGATGTTTTTCATGAGGTGGAGAGTTTTGATATTGAATGAAGAGATTGACTTATTCTGAAGCAGTCGGACTTATTTTTCCAGGTGAAGAAATTTTGGAGTTTCGTTTGTTGCACCGGAATTTGTATCGAGGTGGAAATTGTTGGATTTTGTTACCCAAATTAGGTTGGAGTTTTCAGGAATATATTTTTCCTTCTTTGCACGTATTTGGAAAAATATTATTTCTTTTATTTCACGTGTTTTATTGAAAAAGTATTTGGAAAATATTGTTTTCTTTATTTCACGTTATTTGTTTTTATCGTGTTTCCATCTTGGGTTTGGACATCTTCCTATAAATAATAGACTCTTCATTCAGTTTTCGTGAGCAGAAATTGTTGAAATTGTATTTTCTCTCCATTAGTTGTTTAATAAAATATCGGTTCCTCTACCAATTTTTT
>CAIGRF010092631.1:1661-12976 GCA_903798235.1 Fraxinus ornus
GGCTCGTGCCTCCATTGCGGATGGAGGCACGGACGCCTCGGTGCTAGTGGAAGCACTGTGCCTCCTTTGCGCACGGAGGCATCCGTGACGGAGGTCCTCCACTAGCCCAAACGCCAGAGAGGATTATAGGCCACCATCTACTGGTATTGATACTGCTTCTGCTTCTTCTGCAATTGAAAGTTGAATGAGCGATTTTGATGCTCGTCTACTGTTTGATCATTTGTCTGAAAGATCAAATTTATTTCAGTATTACTTTCATTCGAAATATGATGCTACCTCCGCCAGAAAATTCTCAAAACCCTGAAGAAACATTTATTTCCGAGCTGCCCTCTATCGAACCTGTAATTTCGATTGATTTTTCCATTCGACAAGAAGAAGTCAAAGCGCACGAAGAAACAGAAATTTAAGAACTTGATAAGTTTGAGAATCAAGTATCTATAGGGCTTGAAGAAACTGAAATTGAAGAACTTGATAAGTTTGAAAATCAAAGATTCAGATAGGCTGGAGATCTAGCAATTCTGGAGTGATTGTCGATGGCAGTATTGGTAGATTTCATAATAATATAGTGTTGAAATATGGGTTATGGTTAATTGGGGCTTTTGTGTTTCATATTGTCTGTGCTGTTTGGATATTTCGCTCAGCTACTTTCAATAGTAAAGATCGAATTTTTAGTGAAAAGAAAGGGACAGTGGAAGTCACTGTGTCCTCGAATAGTATGACGAAGAAGTCGGTGAAAGAAAAGGGGACGAGGAAACAAGGAAAGAAGGGTGTCGCTAAACTGAAAGTGAAAAATGGTAATGTTTCTTGTAACCTTTTCACACTTCTATTTATTAGCTAACTATTTACTATTACAAAGTTGAGATGGTTAAACAGTTCAATTCTTGCATATTCTTTTAACTCCTTTTATTACTTGGACTAATAACATGACATATATTTGTGTTTTAACTGGGTGGATATGTAACTTTCCTTTCCAGCAATTTGGCATGGATATATATACTAATAAGCCTAAGCAAAGTCTCGTTTAGGACCTTCTTGGAGAAAGTAATAGTAGTAGTTATTGAGTTCTAAATATGTTAAATTTGGGCCTTTGTACTAATTTGGTACGTGATAATATTATGGTTTTAACTTTGTATGTAGGATTTGTAAATGGTTAGATGGTATTTCATCATTGTCTTGCTTTCTCTCATGTCTATAAGCAAATAAAATTTTAAGAGCATGACTTACACCAGTGTACATAATAACATACTGGTTTGTTAGAGTAGTGGATTGTGTTTGTGAAGTACAAAAATTGTGGCTTGATTTAGAAGTAATCTCTTCAAATTTATAGGAAAAATAGATTGCATTTAAAGTGTTTGCTAAAATGACAAGTGGAAAATTAGTGTATAATTAGGCTAACTACCAATTTGACTGAGTGAAAAAATGTTAACAAACTAATATCGCATTAAAAAAAAAAAATCGTGCCTCCTTCTAGAATGGAGGCACGGGCCGTGCCTCCGTCCAGGATGGACGTTCGATGAAGAATATTTTTTTTTTTTTAAATAGTGAAGGTAGATAGCACAAGATTTTTAATTTAATTAACTCTTTTTTTTTTTTTGGCTATTGGCATTTTAAAACTATCAAACTCAAATTATATTTCTTATCTTTTATCATGATTTGATAAATGTTTTATTGAATTTTGGTTATTTGAATGAGTTAATTGGTGCTTGTGAAGTGAAAGATTTTGGGTTATCATTATCTTTTATGCAGGATGTTTTATTGGCATCTTCTAATTGCTACATCACCATTTACTACGCAGAATATCATTGAAGTGTATGATTATTTCTCCTGATATAACATGATTATCAAATCCCCGTTTAATATTATCCTGTTTTCATATGTGTTCACTTATTTCCTTACTAGAAGTACCTCGACAATGAGGAAGTGTTTCATTTGTTGTTGAGTGCAGCAAGAAAACGTAGAAAGTAGTCGTCCATGCACATTTTGGATTCCTACTTCACTGAATAATTTTCAGCTTATTGATAACTATAATCTTCTTGATATGACTAGAGTGCATATGCAAAGCTGCTTTACTACTATGTATATAAAGGGGATATTAAAGTTCCTATTAGTGAAAATGAAATTAGGGTTCGTGGATTGCCAGTGTTGGAATCTTCATATTTGCCTTCTTTTATTTATGTTTATGAATCATATCCAACAGCTTTTGAAATGGTTTTAAATCAGTTCCAAAATTATTCTCATAGTTTTTATAATATTTGAAAATGTGGAGAAAGCAGATTGGGTTCTTGTCAACACCTTTCACAAGTTGGAACAAGAGGTAGGTAAATGGAAACCTTGTCGCGATTATACTTGAGGCATGTTTAGTATTTAGTGTTGCATAGAACATTGGACACATTTTTTAAAGTTTTTTTCCCTGGATTGTTTATGTCTAACATTGGTGTAATCTATCATTGTCTACTAGAATAGATACAATAATACATAAATATCTATAAGGTATCACACATTGAAACCTTAAAGTACTAAAAAAAAAATCATATCAATTCCAAAATAAAATCGCTTCATCTTGTCGACAATAATCAACTAACGTGCAACACACGCTTTCTTCACTAATTGTTAAACGAACCTAGAGGTTGTGATATACATGTAGCATAATATTTTTTTATAGGAGTAGTTCCGTTTCACTTTAATTAAGTCATAAGCTAGCAACTTGTGTTGAGTTGGTAGATAATTAAGCACATGTTTTGTGGGGATTAAAATCAGATTTTTAGTAAATTTTGATAAAAGTTGATGAAACTTGTGGTTGAAAAGTTGTGGATCCTATAAAATGTGTGGTTGAAATTAGTTGTTAACTCTTATTTAAATTAAAATTTGAATTTTTAGAAAACATGGGCTAAATACATAAAAGAACAATTAACTTGAATCATTTTAGTTTTCGACTGAGCCTATGTTTCTTTGGTTAATGTTTATAAATTATTTATAATTGATTAATTTATTTTTTGTTTTCACATATTTCGTAAGATTCATAAGTATTATTCACTTATTCGATATTTTATTTTGTCTAGGGTGGGAAATTACAAGAAGAAGTCAATGCTAATCTTTTTTCAAGTTGTAAAAATTAAAGCATCCCATTTTCCAAATTTTTTAAAGAGGGGATAGAAAGAAACTTTTAAATAAAATAATATTTAATTTTTTGTTTTTCATTTTATAAACTTTTCGGTGAGGGTATATTCCTTTCTTAATGAACTCCCTCCCAATTCCCGTTTGGGACCTTTATACCCATATCACATTCCTTTCTCCTTTCTCCAAAGTAAAGAATTCTTTTCCCCTTTTCCTTTCCCATCTTTATAGGGTAAATTTCACTCCACTTAGCACAATTTTAATGGAGTTACTAAACTTTAATAAGTCTCGAAATTTTGTTCTAATTTCAAATTTCACAACACTTTTACCATCCAAATTGATGAAAATTGCTTAATTGATAACCATATTGCAATAGATCTTTCACTTAGGGTCCGTTTAATTATAAGAGTGAAATTTGAGTGGAAAGAAAATGAATTTCAGGGAATTGAATTGTTTAGAATTGTTTTCCTGAGAATTGTCAATTAATTGTATTTGATTGATATAATTTTTCACGTGGAAAATATTTAAATTTTGAATCTTTTGATGTTTGTTTGACTTTGTTTTTTATGAAAATTATCCATTAAAGAGATTTTTTTTTATTTTTTACAATTGATGATAAAATTGGTGTCCATTGAAAATAATAATAATAATAATAATAATAACCTGGAAACCATCTTCCCACCTAAATATTGGGAAAATGGTTTCATTCATTTCCTTCAATTGGTGCACTTATGAGGGTGGGTGGAATTAGTTTTCCATGGCAAACAAAACCCATCAAACAACCTTTTTTCATGAAAAATGGAAGGACTATCAAACATAGCCTTAATATTTTCGTGTCATTCGAAATTTTCGTTACGTACGTAAATGTTAAAATAAAAATACGCATTTTTATCATTTTAGTGGATAGTCATCACCATAACTTTCATTTTACTAAATTATGTTTCTCGTAGCGATTATGTGAAACCTTAATTACGATGACTAACAAGTAACATTAAGCAACGTTTTGTCACCTTGGAGGACAATAAATGATAAAATGTGTGTCCAAGTGGTGAAATTTGAAACTCCATTGGACATACAGAGACACATTAAAATTTAATAATCCAATTGATTCCAACTATTATATTTTAATTTTCAATTTTAAATCGCTTGAGTAGTGAGCTAGAGGTGTAAGCTGCTCGATTTAATTGATTTTTGATAGATTTTCAAACCAAATTATTTTTAACGATTTAAAAAATAAATAAAAACAACTGGAATTTTCTCAAACCTAAACCTAACGTTTTGATTTTATATCACGATTTGATCGTATATTTTTTTGTTCGGCCTATCGTTACTAATTCAACGACCATACAATATTTTCATACTTTATTGATGAAAATCTATATATTTCAAACGATAAATTTATCGTATATATTTTTGTTCGCTCTATCAGAACCCATTTTTATATAAAGTTTTTAATAATTATATTTTATTTTGGAGGTTAAAGTTGTAATATACCAATCTAATTTATTGTAAAAATTTAGAACATGTTTGATTGTCATTCTTTTGAAAAAATGTTTTTTTGAATACTGATTTTTTCGAAAATGTCCCGTTAAAAAGTAAGAAAAAAAGCTTTAAATTTATGTATAAAATAATTTATTAGGTAAATAAGTACGAAAATTAAGGGGTTTTGCCCGTTCGATAGAGCCGATTAAAATTGAAAAATTAGTCATTATTGTTGACTTTTATTAGACGAGTGACATCCATTAACGACTACATTTTCAATTTTAATTGGAATTTAATCCCCAGCGTTAAACTTTTTATTTTTTAATTTTTATCTCCAGTTTGACTGTTTATGCTCTCGCAAAAGAATCAGCTACTTTTACGTTGCCCTTTGCACAAATCTCATATATTATATATCCATTAACACTGAACCCGCATTTCTTACTTTGTGATTTTGAAAACCCTAGTTATTTTTCTACTTTTTTTTTTTCCCGATTTAGATTGAAATCAATTGATTTTAGCTGAAGAATCAGTTAAGGGGATAAGATGGATGAAGAGTACGATGTGATAGTGCTTGGGACGGGTCTCAAAGAATGTATTCTCAGCGGTCTCCTCTCTGTTGATGGTCTCAAGGTTAATTTCCTTATTTTTTGTTTTTATTTTGAGAAATCAAATTTTCGGAGATCATTGTGATTATGATTTATTTGTTTATTTATTTACGCTCGGATAATTGGGGTAACATTGAGAAAATTATTCGATAGGGCTGGTTTAGATTTCGTTATTTCGAGATCGGACTTGTATTGATGTCTGCTGGATTTTTGATCTGTTTGGTATTGAGTGCTTGCAGTTGTTAATTAATTTAAGATTTGCTGAAAGGATATTGTAATTCTACGTTCAAAAGTTGATATGAATCAATTAGGACCCACCAAACAACTATTCATCGTTATTTATTAGCGATTCATGTTCGATGTTAATTGGAATGATTTTATCGATGATGTGATCAAGTAATATTTAAGGAAATGGTTATAATTTAGTTTGGGCATTTTAGATCCACCAGGTTGAGTTCAATATCCAGGTGATTAGCTAGAATTTGGTAATGATAACTTCAAGTTGAGATAAAATTTATGGTTAATGACATGGGACGGGATCTGTTGTGACTTAAATACTAAAATGCATGTCTAATGTAAATTAAGTGCACATTGACTCAATGCGAGTTTCTTTCGCACTTTCATCTTTTGTTCACAAGTGAACAATAGTCGATATGGACATTATTCGCCTTTGAGATTTGACCATTTGAGCAATAATTTTTAGTATAGTTGTGCATGTTAAGTAATGGGTTTTCATGTAGGTTATCTATCCATTTGTATTCATTTAGCAGGATAATGTTTTGTGAAAATTTAGACAGAGACACTCTGTTGATTAGCGTTTTTCAATTGCCTTGGTTTGTTGCAAACCAAAGAATGCTTAGTAAAGTAAGAGAAGATGTAAATGAGTTTTGACTTAATTTTTGTTAAGTCCATTTGGGATATAATCATTTTGTTTTGGTTTGATATACTTTTGTTTATAATTTGCTTTTTTGTGATTCTTAATCTCATTTATCTCAAGTTTTCTGTGAACTACAGTGCTTAGACCAAATTTTGAGTCTTGTAAGTTCCATAAGGTGATGTTTAAGGAAAGAGGTTGTAGAATAGCTGAAGTGATATTTCCATATGCTACGTTTTGCCCTTATAGATCTATGCTTTTTTGTCTTACCATGTGGGATATGTGACGGTGACCGATAGTTTGCAAATTATTCACGTCTATGTTTATGCCTTTTTTTTGGCAATTAAGCCCTTGTTTGATCTTCATTATTTCCAAAATACATTTTTCTTTCTCTTCTTTTCAACCACACATTCTTCAGTAAAATAATATTACATGCATACCCAATTTTTTTTTTAATTTTTCAACCACACATTCTCCATCAATCTGCTATTCCAAAATACATTCTTAAGAAAAATTGGGGCTCAAACAGGCAGTATTTTAACATTTTCTCTTTACTCATGTGTAAATTCTAAATACTTTTTATGGCTTACATATTTTATCTAGCAGAACCTGAACTTTAAACCTTTGGTCATTAGGTCCTGCACATGGATAGGAATGACTATTATGGTGGAGAAGCTACTTCACTTAATCTTGTTCAGGTACTCCTTTCTTTTATATTTGCAAGAGATGTAATGAACATAACACTGTGCCCCTGTTGTCCCTGCTCCCTTTGCTGGAATAAAGTGCACTATATGTGCTACTCTTTTGATGGAAGTTATTATTACACAGCTCTGGAAGAGGTTTAGAGGAAGTGATAAGCCTCCAGCTCACTTGGGTTCTAGTAGAGATTATAATGTCGACATGATTCCAAAGGTTTATATTTGACCTGATATCTGTTTAAATATCCTTTACTGCGGTTCTTTTTATAATTCTACTCTGATTAGTATATTTTATGATTCCTCAGTTCATTATGGCAAATGGTGCTCTAGTACGAGTCCTTATTCACACTGATGTTACTAAATATTTGTATTTCAAAGCCGTTGATGGCAGCTTTGTCTACAACAAAGGAAAGGTATAATCGTTGCTGACTAATATTTAAAACTGCCTTCTTCTTTGGGATATAGATATAGTTTTTTAGTTTCTTTCCCGTAAAATCTCTGAATATCACTGTATTTTTTACCATAATGTAACAGATTCACAAGGTTCCAGCGACTGACATGGAGGCCCTCAAATCTCCTCTCATGGGTATTTTTGAAAAGCGTCGTGCTCGAAAATTCTTCATCTATGTCCAAGACTACATTGAAAATGATCCTAAAACACACGAAGGGATGGATTTGACAAGAGTCACAACTAGAGAGCTGATTGCGTATGCTCTCAATCTTACCCTTTCCTCATCATAACATCGTGTTATAAATGCTTTGAAGCTGCCTAGTAATCTTAATGTCCTTGTCTGAAGAAAGAAAATCTTATACGTAGCATGTTAGAACAGATATTCTCATACAAGGAAACAAAATGTTATTTTGATAGACCACATTAAATGCATGATATCCTCTTTCTCTTACTCTTGATAAGTGAGCTTGGAACTTTTATGCTTATGTAACTTTGAACATCTGACAGAAAGTATGGCCTTGATGACAACACTGTGGACTTCATTGGCCATGCATTGGCTCTCCACAGAGATGACCGCTACTTAGATGAACCAGCGCTAGATACCGTGAAGAGGATGAAGGTTCTTTGTTTGCTTCCAAGAAACTCTTTAGTTTTCCTTTTGATGTTAGTATTTGGGATTCTTAAAAAGTTAACGAGTTTGTGTAATACTTTTGTTTCTCTTCAATTGCCAGCTTTATTCCGAGTCTCTAGCACGTTTTGCTGGAGGATCACCATACATTTATCCTTTATATGGCCTAGGAGAGCTTCCCCAGGTTTGGCTTTTTCTTCTCTGTAATTGCACTTCCCATTCCTTATTTTCTTATGCAATAGATTATTTACTGATTTATAACTTCTTCTCTTTACTCCTCTTCCTCTACCTTATATTTTCCTGTCTCTCTTTCTTTCCTCATGTGTTTTTAGGCATTTGCTCGTCTTAGTGCTGTGTATGGTGGGACCTACATGTTGAATAAGCCTGAGTGCAAGGTATTTGCTTCATATCTCTTACTCCTTTCTCTCTTTCTGTTCCTTTTCCCTAACGCATCTCCTGTTTATATACATTAGAGAAAAAATGGGACATTCAGAGGCATCCTTTTCCTCTTTGCTTATCACTTATTTATTAGACTGAAAGAATATGTATAGTTCTACTCCTGCAGTGGTCATGGCTATTTATGTTATTACTTGTGTGTAATTATTTAATTGTTTTCTTCCATTCTTGCCCCTCTCATGTTTTGTTTATTCTTTTTAACTTTGTTTTGATGTTATTTTTGTTTCTGTTGTGGTTGTTATGAACTTCTTGTTAGGAAATATTGTTGATTTGATGTTATTATCATCGTCACTGTTGCATGCAAAATTGTGTTTTTCTTGTGTTATGGCTCCGTTCGGTAGAGATTAAAATCCAATTAAAATTGAAAATATAGTCGTTATTGGTTTCCATCCGTCTAATAAAAGTCAACAATAACGGCTAGTTTTTCAATTTTAATCCGATTTTAATCTCTACCGAACGGGCCCTATATCTGCTGTTGGTTATTTTATCTTTCCTTCTTTTTTGGCATGGATCCTTTGTCGTAAGCCTGAAACAATATTTCTCAAATGCTAGGTAGAGTTTGACGAGGAAGGAAAGGTGATTGGTGTTACATCAGAGGGGGAAACTGCTAAGTGCAAGAAAGTTGTATGTGATCCTTCCTACCTGCCTAACAAGGTAAATCACTTTCTGAATTTTGTGTTGGTGGCTTCTATCTCATAAATGTTTTGTCCTAATAACTATACTTCCATATCTCCATCTAAAAGTACTTTTCAACTAGTTATGAACTCTAATATATATTGTCTGTGTTATAGCAGATGCCTGCTTTGTAGTCAACTTCATTATGGTTCCAAGCACTACCACTAGATTCCTTCTCTGTAAACCTGAATATCCATATACCACTATTTGTCAATAACTTGAGGAGTATTGCAGGTTAGGAAGGTTGGCAAAGTTGCAAGGGCCATTGCAATCATGAGCCACCCAATTCCAAATACCAACGATTCTCACTCAGCACAGGTTATTCTGCCTCAGAAACAGCTGGGTCGCAAATCAGATATGTGAGTAATCTTATAAGTGAAGGCTAAAAAGATTAATTACATAGTTTATTAGTTATCTTCAATGGAAACTCTGGCCATAAAGATTAATTAGCTGGTTTATTAGTTCTTGTCAAGGTTCCTTTTATTAGCTGGTTTTGACTGAATGAATTGAGTGGTTGAGATAAGAGTTAAACAAGCATTGAAGGATGTTAAAGATAGATTAAAGTGAGCAGAAACTCAGTTGGTGCAATAGCCATTGTGGTTTTTGTGTAATTTTATGGTCAGATTTTTAATTTACATTATCTTTTAGGGGAAACCTTTTGCTTATAGTTGCACTTGTTCTTGTCAATTTTGAATTTTATCCTGATCAGCAATACCTAACACCTCATATTGTAGCTGCAAACCTCTTTAACATCTGATGTGTTGGATTGTGACTCTGCAGGTATCTGTTTTGTTGCTCTTATTCTCACAATGTTGCTCCAAAAGGGAAATTCATTGCATTTGTATCGACAGAAGCAGAAACTGATCGCCCTGAGACTGAACTCAAGCCAGGAATTGATCTTCTTGGACCTATTGATGAGATCTTCTTTGAGACTTATGACAGATATGAACCAGTCAATGAACCCTCTCTGGACAATTGCTTTATATCAACAGTAAGTTTCTGTTGAATTTGATTTCATTTGAATATACTGCGGATCTTTGCTTTCCTAGCTCTTATTTTGTTTCATATGACAGAGTTACGATGCAACAACTCACTTTGAATCGACTGTGGTGGATGTGCTGAATATGTATACCCTCATTACTGGAAAGGTAAGACTTTAAAATTTTTGGGTTCATAATATATTTCCTTCATTTTGAATTTTCCACTCAATTTGTATTTTTTGATACTTCTAGACTCGTTATGTCTTCGGCCCCGTTAAATGTAACTTTGGTGCTCCAATGGTACTGAACATGATACACTATGTTACGAAATACCCTGATGAGGACATTTAATGATGCTGACCCAACAATTTAGTTATGAATAGCACATCTAGGTCTTGTTTGGTACAGCTTAAAATCCAGTTAAAATTGAAAATATGACCGTTATTGGATCCTACTCGTCTAATAAAAGTCAACAATAACGGCTAGTTTTTCAATTTTAATCCGATTTTAATCTCTACCGAACACTCCCCTAATATGCTAGATGAAAACCATTTGGTAAATTGATCCTTAACAAATGAGTTTGTTAGGAGGAGCCAATACATTTTGTATTTGAAAATTTTGGCCATTTTTAGATACTTTCACTTTGCTGGGCAATTTAGTCCTGCTTAATATGATAATATGAGGGAGGTTAGTAAAAATAGGAATGTTATTTTTCATTTAATTTTATGTAAATCAGGAGCTCTAAGTCTGTTTTTTGAACTGGTACAATTGTGCATATCAATGTATCTAAAACTCAAGCAAGGCTACACATAGTTAAGAAGACATCTTGACTCTTTAAGATTATGCTATCAAATGTATTATGAGAGTGGCAAAGCCCTAACAGATTCTGCGATGAAGGGCTCAAATTCAAGCCCAGAAAATGGAAATAACAGCAATAATGATGCTCCTTCTCATGGACCTAGTTCTGTAATACCTCGATCAGGAAAGCTTAAAAAGATTTGATAGGTACTACTCATACTAACAAGGTGCACCTTCTTTTACGGAAGTCCATCGTTAGAAACTCTACAGTCAAGCGTGCTTAGCTTAGAGCAATTCTATGATGGGTGACCCCCTGAGAAGTTTTCTCGAAGAGCGTGCGAGTGAGGACAAAGTATGCTGAAAAAACCCATGTTGGTACAGTGAGCACAGTACGTCGTCGATCTAACGGCCGGGACAACCCGTTAAGTGGGACCCGGGTTGTTGCAAATGGTATCAGAGCCTGGTTGCCACTCGAAAATCGGGAACTAAGTGCTATGCGGGACAACGTGCTACGCCATAGGGCGGGAGCCACCTCTTGAACCCTTAGGAGCCAC